>JAOYND010182219.1:0-17691 GCA_025802135.1 Lagerstroemia fauriei | reverse complement strand
TAAGTAATGAATCATAAAAAATTGATTAGGAATATAAACATATGAAATGAAATAACGAAAAAAACCTTAACATTTATATATAAAACTCATAAATATCCTTTTTTTTAGGTTCATCTTATAATTTTTAATATTTTGAGGGACAACAATGACAATTCAAATAATAAAATCCATCACGGAGTATATTGAATCGGTCCGTAATAAAGATTACATATATTAAGATCTGTAATAACTATTACATATGGGCTGGAATTGGGCCCGAATCCGGATAGCCCATTACGAATACAAACTGCAACCAAATCATGTATAAGGTATCCCCATATGTAATGGATCATGAATGGAATAGCCCATTACGAGCTACCAAACGGGCCATAAATTTCACAGGGACAAACAAAAAGAGATTATTGCTTGAATAGCCTATCTATTTTTCTTTTCTTTTCTATTGAAATATGACTGGTGATCTATGTAATTATATGGAAAGTGTAGACTGCGGTACAAGGTTACAACATACTACTAAGAATCAGTCGGGCTCCTTAGGAACGATTGAGGGAACTGTCTTGGAGGACTTGTCCATAAGATAATCAAAACTCTCAAGCAAAAAGCAAAATAATGATGGGCAAAGTCGGGGATTCATTATATTGAAAAAGGAGATCACAACCAAAGTGAATTTGGTTGAGATGGTAGGGAATATCTTCCCCATAAGCAAGGTATCGGGTTCGACTCTTGTAAAAAAAATTCATCTTATGAGAGTTTTACCCCCAGTATGTCTTTCCAGCTTAAACTGGATTAGTCGAGATCCATTGAATTTCTAGATACCAATGGTTCAAATAAAAAAAAAGGAGTTCACGGCCCACAAGCGTATGATTCAATACCAGGCCCCCTTACAAGTCACGTATAAAGAAGAGTCTAAGGGCCTGTTTATTTACATACAAAGTTACAAAGAAGACAACCCAAAAATTCTGATAAAAGGGCACGCCATTACTATCACATATGAGCCTAAACTCTCTTACCTTGGCCATGGGGTTTCGTGACACGAAGACCCCTTTTATAACGTGTGTAAGATTTATACATAGATGACCTCCATCTATTTGAAATACTAAAAAATATTCTCAATATTCCTTAAAATAATTTTAGAATTAAGAAATCTCATTACATGAAAAATTAAAATCTGTGTCTCAGATATCTTATGCTTCTTGTTAAGGAGTGAACCCACATCGGACAAATAAGAAATTAAAATCTAGTTTATAAGAGAGCGGGTATCAACATTATATTAGCTTAAACCATTGGGTTGGATATAAGCCCAACTTCTTGTAGGCTTGATAAAAATTCTACACTTCCAATGCTAATTTCGACTATTGATATTGGTCCACATTTTTTCTGTACTTTAAGCCTCATTTGCAACTCGTTTCACAAATTTGCTAATCTTCGAAATCCAATTTATTGCAAGAGATTGACAACTTTATATTTTCCTCTCATCAGCCTAGTCATCAGTCACGACCTATCATCCCTAGGTCTCTAGCAGATTCAATGATCGCATGCGAACTTGGTACAAGACAATCTAAAGAGAGAAAGAAGAAGAGAGATGGAGAAGAATTGTACACTTGAGAAAAGAAGAAGTTCGTTATTTGATTGGCTGCTAAACACAGAAACATTGTTTTCTTCTTATACAATGGTGGCCAATGACTACTAACAACCCTCCTAATCGCCATGCTACAACTTGCCATGCCCTCTTAACAACTAACCCCTAAACTTCCTATTTTTTATAATCTTGTCCTCCTAACAACTTTTATACTAATTATTATTTAGTCCTATTATAGACAAAATTTAACATTACTCTTCATCTTCAAGATACCTTACCCTCAAGGTACAGATCACAAACCCTAAGCTATAAGTCACACAGGGATTCCCAAGAGACATCTTCAGGCATCGAGTTTGACCAACGAACAAGGACTTCAGGTGCTGCCTTTTTCCCATGTTTAACAATTCGATGATCCAAAATCTCGATATACAATTGAGTCATTAGAGGGTAAATCATTGGGAATAGCAACAAATTTTGTAAAGGATTAGGAGCCTTATTTAGTAGAGACACATGAAATGTGAGATGAATCTTCATAGAAGGATGAAGCTGTAATTTTTATACCCAATCTCCAACTACCAATATTTTCTTGATGTTGGTCAACCAGCTACCTCATTTTGTTTTTGGCACGCTAGAGTTGATGCTTGACCCGTCAAAATTAGACTCTCACTCTATTATATTAGGAATCCACTACTGTCACAGTTGAATCCTTTTGAACATAGGTAACGTGCAAAGGGCTTCAAATGGTGTGGTTTGGAAAGAAGACTACCAGATAAAGCCACTTATGCTATTGAGTAGGGTGGTCACTGGTCATATAACACAAGTAGCATTTCGAGAATCGATTAAGAACCTCAAACTAGCCATCTGATTGTAGATGATACGCAAAAGGAATGGTGCAATGGTACTCAGAAAGATGGGATCATGATCATCGACTATTGAGATGGGCAACCCATGTAACTTGTACATATTATCATTGAATACCCTTGCCAACTGCAAGGCAACGCATTAGTGAGTTAAGCCCATTGAATGTGTTGATTTAGTTAATCTACCATCAATCACGAATATCATATTCCTCCCCTCTAATTTAGGGAGACCTCCAATGAAGTTCGTAGTGATGATGCCAATGAAGATTCCGTCTAGAGTCTTGAGTGGTTGTAGAAGCTCCACGCTCTCTACATTCTTTGGCTTGTTTTGCAAGTAGACCTCACTCCTTTGAGTGAAGTCTCAAACTTCCCCTTCAGGACCATTCAAATACAGGAGAATAGTGATGCATTAGTGTATAGAGTATGTTGGATTTTCATATTTCATGTTGGATTTCAAACATGCATATATCATGTAGAATAAATCCATATTCACACATATCAAAATACCGAGATGGGTTGTCGGCATACCTTTTGATTATTTAAGATCGTTGTGCACGATCGAATCATGTACCAAGTACCTTCATGAATACGAACACACCGGTGATGGATCCTCACTACGTAGTCGAGGAGAACCAAATACAATTCAAAGCACAAGAATCTTCTAACTCGAACTCAAATGGGAGTAACACGTAACCCGAACTCTCTCACTCTTTCTCTCTCAAATATTCCTCTTATGCCAGTGATTAATTCATTGTATGTCAGCCATATGATCTATATTATTTTTTATGGGTGGGTGTGAAGAGAATGAGGAGTTGTGACCTTTCACAATGAACATGAGTCCTCGGAGAAGCAATGCAACCATTCGTATAGAAGGAGCACTTTTTGACTAAGTCGAGTTTGGGTTAAGTCAATCGGGTCCACATCGGCAGATCGTATTTTCTTACATCTCTCACTCGTACTTGGAGAACTGATACAAATCCAGGTTAGCTCCAAACAATCTAAGAAGAGTTCCATGGCGAGAGGTACTTCCCGAATCAGGAGGAGTATGAGAGAAACTTGCATGTGCCAACTGGACCAATCAAGAGATCGCGGGTCAAGCAAATTCAGCACGCTATACAAGACTTGATAATTCGCATCTTGGGAGAGCAAGTTATGGAGCTACATTCGGAGAAAGTCAAAATGTTCAACATCATGCAAGTCCACCTTAAAAGTGGGCCAATCACATGCTTAAATGTGGAATAATATGATGTAGCAAGTTGGTAACCCAATACCATATTAAAATACAAACATTTCATGTGGTAAAATACATTATTTAGCTTGAATTGGTGTGTCATTTATTGCCAACAACATTTTGGATGAATTTTTGGGTTGTAAGATAGCTGTACTCCAAGGAGGCTGCAAAGCTCTTACATGAAGACCTTCATTAAGTGTTTCCTTTGTTTCCCGTGCTTGAGAAGTTGCCATCTTCATTTACTAAGGGCTCTATATAAACCTCTATAGTGGTAATAGTAGATATCATCAGACATCATATTTCTGAGAGTTTTTCTCCTTATTGTTCTTCAGCAACTTTGTAGAGAATTGCGAGTGCATAACTTGTGATTATGAACTTTCTAATAATATTGGTTCTTGGTTCATTATAACCAACGAGTCAATATCCTCGTTAATATTCTCCATTCTTTTATAATATTGGTTCTTGGTTCTTTATAATCGACAAGTCGATATTCTTTACTCTTCTATAATATCGATTCTTGGTCTTTATAATCAACAGGTCAATATTCTCCATCCTTGAAACCTCCTTTGGGTGATCTCAAATCTAACTTCCATCATATTGTTGTCAGGTCTGGCGACTTTGTTCATTGAGGTTTGCATGAGGAACCGTCTCGATACTGTGGTACTTGCAACCATTAGAGGAAGATTAATACAAGTAAATGTGTAGTGCGACCGTCGAGCACATGAAAAAGGCGGGGAGCTCTACACTAGAAACTTGTTAGAGCCAGCATAGAGGCATCAAGCTTATAAAAATTAAGTATTTCGATTGCCCTAGACTAATTTCATATCACATCAAACCAAGTATCTCTAATCCCTCAAAAGAGCATACTTAGCTATTCATTTTTGTATTCACAATTATGTTCAAGCTACTCAATTAGTGACATAATAGGGATGTCCTTGAACACAAAACTATAGATGAGATTGAAATAGTCTTCCCGACACCCTCACATCACTACATTCGAACTGAATACTTACCTGGTAGTGCCCCAGTCGGCCAAATCAATCATAACCATAGGTAACATGCCAAAGTAGCAGTCATCATCCCCTTATTTGTGATATAGTCAAAAGTGACTAAGGGCAATATAAAATTATTTAGGGCTCACACAATAATGAAGCAGAGATTCATTCATCCATTTCCTAAACATACCGCTCTAACACATATAGTATGAAATACATGCTATGGTAGAGTTACTCTTCTCAGAGTGTATGTCAAGCTCTTTTATAAACACCACACAGATCTTAGTTCAGTCACTTCTTAAGCGCATAACTTGTGTCATCTGTCAGCTCGCATAACTAAGGTTTTACATCTGACTATCAATATCAGACATAATGAATAGAGTTGGAATATTCATTTCGGTCAAGAAATTATGACCTCATCTCGTCTCCATCTGAGGCGATACAACTATATTTGATTCATCCTCTCACACCGCCATAGTTGTTAAGGGTATACCGTACTCGTCTCATCCTTGCTCACCATAACAGGCGCCATGGGCGATTGCTCGTGTGAGATAGCCAATCTTAGCTAGTTGACATATTTTCTTTTTTTCATGCTAATTATCTTACATAATGCATAAATTAAATGGCAGGTAAATCATGCATTAACTGAAAATATTTGAATAACAACAAATGTCACCTTTAAATGAATGATCTATCTTTAAAATGAAACAAAATTACCATCTATAAAGCCCTGTTGCCCTTACATGAGCCCTAAAACTCTCTGTAGTTATAGGCTTAGTTAAGGGATCCACAATCATTTGACTTGTAGGAATTTGCTTCAGAACCACTTCCTTTTGCACAATCATTTCTCCGATGAAGTTATATCTGACCTCTATGTCCTTTGTCGTACCGTGATATTTTGGATTCTTAGCATAAGCCAATGCAGCCATGCTATCACAATGTATCGTCACTGAATCTGAATCATCTCTCTCAATATTGAGGTCATGCTGGAAATGTCTCAGCAGTAACACTTCTTACACAGCAGCAAAACACACAACAAATTATGCTTCTATCGTGGACAAGGTTGTTTAGGTCTGTTTCTTGCTAGCCCAGTCACAGTACCTCCATTCAGCAAGAAGACATAACCGGTAGTCGACTTCCGTTCATCCATGTCTCTAGCCCAATCACCATCACTATACCTAATTGGATGCAATTCAGTGCCCCGATAGCACAACATGTAGTCCATTGTGCCTTTCATATAGTGCAGTATTCTTTTTACTGCCTTCCAATGAGCAAGGCCTGGATTAGACTAGAATCGACTAACCAAGCCGACAACATAATATATGTCAAGCCGAGTAAACATGATAGCGTACATCAGGCTTCCCACGGCATTAGCATAAGGGACACGTGACATATGTTGCTTCTCCTCTCTGGTCTTGTGGCACGTATGAAGGCTCAGGCTTTCACCCTTAACTACAAGAGTGTCACATGGCTTACAGTTGTGCATCTGAAATCGTTCAAGAATTTTCTTAATGTAATTCTCTTGAGGCAAACCCAAAAAGTTTCTTTGAACGATCTCGTAGGATCTTAATTCTGAGCACGTAATTTGCCTTACCCATATCATTCATCTCAAAATTGGTGGATAGCCACTCCTTAGCTTCGACAAACATTTGCATGTCTTTTCCAGCCATTAAATTGTCATCAAGATATAATGACATGATCAAGAAACTTCCTTTGGAGTGTTTCATATACACACAATGATCCTTCTGATTCATTGTAAACCCATAAGATGTAATGGCTCGATGAAATTGGGTATACCATTGTCTAGATGATTGTTTCAGCCATACAAGGATCTTCGAAGCTTGCAGATTCTGCCTCTTGACCTTGCGCCGCGAAACCTTTAGGTTGATCCATGTAGATCTCCCCATCCAGTTCTTTGTTGAGAAATGTAATTTTAATGTCCATTTGGTGTTGTTCAAGATTCAAATGGGCAACAATGGCTAGAATAATATGGGTTAAAGCAAACCTAACTACCAGAGAAAAGATTTCTTCGTAATTCACACCTTCTTTCTAGGTATAGCCCTTTGCTACTAAGTGAGCTTCATATATGTCGATAGAACCATCCACCTTCCATTTAATTTTTAGAATCCACTTCTTCCCAATCATCTTACATCCAGGTGGAAGGTCAACCACCCAGACGTGGTTGGTCCTCGTGGACTCCATCTCCTCGTTCATTACATTCGTCCACTCTTTACTTGCAGGAGATGATAGAGCCTCTTGCATAGATTGGGGCTCTGCATCATCTTGCCTAACAATCATGAAAGCATCTCCTTCAACCTCGAATCAGTGACGAGGAATGTTTCAACGTTTGCTTCTTCGCATTTGAGGCTCAGGTGGGGCTCTCCCTAATGAACTAGGTTCACCAGTTATTAAGTTATTCCCACTATTCCCAAGAGGTGGAGGAACTGATTCCTCATCCTCTACTGGGGAATGTCTTGTTTGGAGTCCTCTTGTTCATATAACTCAATATCTTTTGTCACCTCACCCTTGCTAGGTAATTCTTCCTCCAAGAAATCCACACCTCTTGACTCAATTTCAAAGACAGTTCCATCAGCATTCTCACCAATGAACACATATCCCTTAGAGTGCTCGGATTATCAAATGAAGATGCACAACCAACATCTAGGGCCTAATTTCTCATACTTATGAGAAGAGTTGTTCACATATACTACAAAACCCCATGGCTACAAATATCCTAAAACAAGTTTTTTGTCGGTCCATAACTTGTACGAGCTTTTAGGAAATGATTTGGAGGGCACATGATTAAGTGCTCAGGCAGCAGTCAATAAGAGACTGGCAAGTTAGCTTGCACCATCATGGACCTAACTTATCCAGGATGGTCCTCCTTTCTATCACTCCATGTTATTGTGGAGTTTCGGGTATAGTTAATTGCCTATCAATTCCCTTTTCATCACAGAGCCTTTTAAAATTCTCCAATAGATACTCACATCCTTGGTCAATTGTGAGAGTCTTAATTCTCTCATCTAATTGATTCTCAACCAAATTCATATATTTTTCAATGCAAGTCAATGCTTGAGACTTGTGGGAGATCAAGTCAACATAACCAAAACGTGTATAGTCGTCTAAAAATGTGATGAAATAATATGCACCATAACGTGCCCTTATATTCATTGGTCCGCATATATATGAGTGAACTAATTGTAATGGAACATATGTCCTTTTAGTTTTACCAAACGGTTTTCTACTGACAATGTTCACAAGATGGCATGACCTTTGCGAGATGGCATAAAAGCCTTTTCTAACAAGTCTATTCATTCAATCTAAGCCCACATGGCCTAACCTAGCGTACCATTCAATCTTATTAGTGCAAACATTATTAGTACTTGAAGCAATTAGAGAAAAAGAATCGACATTTTTATTCTCATAATATTTAATGTCTAACACCATCAAACCATCTGAAATAAAGCCACTACCATAGAAAACATCGCCAAGAAAAATGCTTACAGGCAAGCCCTCAAACACAAATTTAAAACTAGGACCCAAAAAAGACCATAATTGATAACAAGTTTTGCATGATCTCAAGAGTATGAAAGACATCATGGAGATACAGTATGCGACCACCTCGCTAATTAAGCTTATAAGTGCCGATTCCAAGCACTTGCGCACTCGAATTGTTACCCATATGCACCCTTCTTCCAGCTGGAACTCGATGATACTGTACGAGCCGATCTAGACTCCTCACTAGGTGGTCGGCTGCACCTGAATCCACAATCCACAAAGGAGTAGGATTAGCAGCTAAACCATCAATGACAATAAAACATTTAGAGTGAGAACTAAGGTCCATAAGTACCTTTTTTGCATCAGCGCAGTCGCGAGCAAAGTATCCCATTTTTGACAACCACAACACTTGACTTGAGCCTAGTCTAAAGTCTCCACGACTTCCTGCTCATCCACGAGGCACTGAATCTTCCGGCGCCAAATATCATAATTGTGCCATCCAACATCTCACCGTTCATCAAATCAACGACAATAGATTTCGATACCATTGCCAAATCTTTTATGCGTGTGCATGAATATTTTCATAATTAGAATAAATAATCACACAATTTATGCAGTAATGATCTAAACAATTAGCAGAAATAATCAAAGGTATGAGATTGAAAATTCACAATGCTCCTAATTATCACTCATGTTCCCTTGAATATAACTATCAATGAATTCAATTATCGAGAATAAATTTATTTAGAAGCGAAATTAATTCACTCAACAAAATCTCCCACTAAGTATGACATGCAATAGCTTATTAAATGCACATAATATTTATTTTAAATTATTCTAAATTTTCATAATACTACAGTATTTTTCTTTAATCAATCAAACAATCATATGCGATTAAAATCAAAAAAAATATTAAACACAGTGAAAAAATCCAAAATCACTTCCAAACATTTCTGTTACATTTCTGATACTTAGGAAAATTTTTCATAATTTTCTAGAATATTATGATATTTTTCCTAATTAATCAAGTAGCCAAAAATGATTAATAATCCAAAAAATATCTAACTCAGTGATAAAATTTTGAAATTACTCTAGAATATTTCTGCGGATATGCAAATCTCTAGAAAATATTTTTGTAATTTTTCCAACTACAAACAATTTGGTTCAGTTATTAAATGGTAATAAATGTTATCTGCATCTAAAATTTCTAAAAATTTTTGTGATGCTCTTTATAGAAAAATTAATTATCTAAGAAAATTATCACATGTTTCAGATATTGAGTGATATATTATGAACTCGTGTATTATCTGTTTATATACTTTTAGAATTATTATGACTTTTTATGATCTCTAACATATTAAAATGTAGAAAATCAAGTTACAATTATAACGATCAAAATGGCTCGACGATTGGACGTTGGAACTATTTTTACGGACCACGAATCGCGTCATTATGCCTGCGAGACTTCACATACATCAATTTTTTTTATTTCTAATATCCGTGGCCAGAGTGTGGGATCCATGCACCGCCTTGCCAGCCTGTTACCGATGCATGCGCAACGGCTTCGGCTCCCACTCGGCAAGAGGAGTCAGTTGCAATTTTTGATTTCTCAATCGAATCTTGGAGTAGTCACACTCTCCCTTCCGAGAGTGGCCGAAATTCGGGACGTGTTCTTGCTGTTCTTTAAGCCCATAATTACAGAACCAGCCTATTTTCGTGCACATCGACTTATCATATATTGATACGCAAATGATCCCAACCTGGCTCTGATACTAATGTTGGATTTTCATATTTCATGTGGGATTTCAAACACATACATATATCATATAGAAGAAATCCATATTCAAACATATGAAAATACCTAGATGGGTTTTTGGTATACCTTTTGATTATTTAAGATTGTTGTGTGGGATTAAATCACATACCGAGTATCTTCATGAACACGAACACAAGAGTTGGAAGAGAAGACAACATTATGAAAACAAGAAGGAAATGGATAGAAGGAATTCTAGATAGTGATGAAGTCAAATCTCTTGATCACGCCTCCATGATCTTTAAGCACGGCCTGTCCTTCTCGCTCCAACTCTGCAGCCTTCCTTTACTCTTGAAACACATTAAGATATGTTGAATTATGGTGTAGAAGGTGTTTCTCAAGCTGCTAAACTGATGCCCTTAAATAGTGTGGTAGGTGGGATCTATCGGGATATTTTCCGATCTCAAACTTTCCCTTTAAGATGTTGCCTATTCTTTCAAGTCTTTGATGGCTTTCCTCCTTATTTTTAGACCATTAATTGCTGTAATAAGCGTGAGAATACTTTTGGAAACTCTTTTAAGTGGTTGGGATCAAGAAGGGCAAGTTTCCTATTTTAAAACCGCGTGCAAGTTGTCTGCCGCCCAGTAGATTGCGGTCTAAGTCCTCTACTTCGTGTGATCCGTTGTAGACTACAGTTGCCATGCTCTGCGCGCAATTTACTTTCTTTAGCCATAACTTTTTTTGTTTTAGCTCCTATTTATGATCTGTTTGATGTGTTGGAATCCTAACTCATTCCAATGATATCTTTGTACCATATTTTTCATATAGAGAATACGAGAAATTTTATCTTAAAGTTGCTGCATCGAACGCTGAATCATCGAGCATGCCATTTCGTCATCTTTCCGCACATCTTCTTTCCATTTCCTGCACATTAAATGATTGCCATCGGTATCTAATCCACATTTAAAGTTCTAAAAACTATCATTTATAACAATTATTAAACTATCATTTAATAAAAAGATATACAAATAACCTCAAAATATATGGAAAATGGCCTAAAACTAAAGAATCTAAGTCAGGAATAGGCAAATAAATCATACAAATCATAACATCAATATTTATGTAGTCCTAACACGGAAGAAAAAGCTCGCCTAGTGGTCAACAGCCCCCTTGCCCAAGTACGGAAGAAGAATACCTAATTCGCGGTTAGTTGTTGATGACAGATATTCAATGCACATGTCCAGTGTAAACACGCTATCATACTAGGGTGGGTGTTAAAGAATAAATCATATATCGGGCAATCAAATATATTGAATTTGTAATATATGAGAATTGAGATACCACTACTTATATATTTGTATTTTTAGGTGGATATGAGTAGAATTCTTATGGATGCGGTAGAAATTTTACCCTCAAACTTATGTAACATGAGAATACAGATAATCATGTAACAATATGATGAACTATTGATATACCTAATCATTATGTCTTTTTTTCCCCTTTAACATGATTAAACGCCCACCGGAATTTTTTCATGGAAACCAGTGGAAATGAGATTGGTCGGTTCCATCATAAGGCAAGCGGGCCTAAACATTTAATCAACGCTGAAAAATAATTCAATGAAAATGGCATTAGAATAATCTTTAATTTTGTGTTTTATATTAGAAAAAGTGTTGCATGCAATGGTCTCACTACGTGATAGTGTTTATGTGCCGACATCAACCAATAAAAATCCATTCATTTTCAGGGTTATTTTTTTATTTTTAAGATTTTATAAAAAAAAATCTTAAAAATGCCACTAAGTACTTTCACGTAGTGATACCGTTATCCACAAGACTTCCTTTATGTATTCTATCCGATGAAGTGAGACAACAGTAAATTCACTTGGTTCTAATCAACTGCGATATCCGTAATTTTATTGCCATGGAATCGGTAAGGTATGGAATAAAGTTATACCGTTTATTTTTATTTTTTAAAATGCCGCGACATTTAATAGAAATGTTGGAATAAGACCTTCGACATTTTCTTCAAATGTATTTTTTAAAATTTTCAAATATTAATTTTTCTTAAGATTATAAAGGACAGAAAAAAAAAGAGAGGAAAGAAACTCAGATCAGAGGGATCCGCCACTGACTCATTTGCTCCGTCATTTCTTACTATTCGATATTCATCATTCGGCATGAACATTGGACATGACAATTTTCTCTGATTTTAATTGACTTAGAATAAAGTTTGCCTGATTTTCAATTTTCAATTTTTAATTTCTTTTTTTATTTCTCTCCAAAATTTTTCCAAGTTATATTTGATCTTTAAATTTCTCTTACTGATTCGCTTTTGATCTAGTTACTATTGTCTGGTTAAAAATTGCTGATCCGTCGTATATAAATTTTAAAATTATTGATGTGAAATTTTTAAATAAAAATAATTTTATTTAAAAAATGGAATATGTGCCTTACCGGAAAAATGAAAGTAAAAAAGGCCTCGTTGGCAATCACTTAATTTCATCGGCACCAGTCACAAGCTAAAACTGTGGTATCACGTGGCGATACGCACGTGATACATTCGTTCAATAAAAATTTGACATATGCCAATTTTGATGAAGTGATAATACCACGTGACGATGCTTAAATGTTTGTCATTAATTTTGTATGTCGAAAACTGGCAAATGATTAGGTGGATGTATTGCATGGTGGTACCACTGCTCTACCCGAGACTTTCTCTAATTAGGGAGGGGCGGCTGCAATGATCCTTATGTTTTAGGGTGTATGGGTATAGAATATACCAAAAACAGGTAAGAATTTATCATATTGGAGAGGTTATGGTAGATTTCAATGAAATTCAGATATGTTCCGAGTGATAAATTAAGGAATCGATCGGTTTCAGCTTCTGCACACAAGGTACCCGAAGTTGGAACTGGAACCTGTTAATTGATTCGTGCAATTAATATTAATCATTCGTAACTTCCTTGTTTAAACCTAAATTCTCGAATAGTTTAATTCAATGAACTTTTATTTGATATAATAATTATGCATATTTGATAAGTGTATATATCTAAAATATTATTATACCTTAGAAATTAGTAATAGTAGGTTAAATATACTTTACATTACAGTTTATTTGATTTTGATAAAAAAATGTACAAGATAGTAATAGTTATCCAAATTCTTTGAATGCAATTAATTTATAATCATTAAACAAGTAAAAAATATCGAAGTAATCTATGTTATCGAGGTAAAAGAAAAATAGTAAACAATTTCTAATAAGGTACCCAGACATATGATATCTTACAGGTTCCCACTAGGTTCTTTTCAAAAAGTTTAATAGGATAGGGTTCGAATTCAAAATTTAGGAACCGTTCTCATATAGGGTAGGGTCTGGATACCTTATTACAGAGAACCTGGAGCCGATCGCCATAACTAATTTTTCATTTCATTGTTTCAATTTTTAAAAGAAATAATAACAATGGAAACCCTGTAAGATTGACATTTTTTATAGTTGAGCCCTATATATTTGAAAATGGTCAATCCAGTCTCTATAAGATCAATTCCTTATATTTTCAGTGCATATCGTTACTATTTTGCAGGTATGATTTTCACACCGTTAATAGCTCCATTTACGAAACAATGACGAGTTGAACTAAAAATATAATGGAAATGACATTATAGGATTGCATTAGCCATTTTTAAAAATATAGATTCGATCGACAAAAAGGATAAACATAAAAAACTTTCAATGTTATTTTTCCATTTTGAAAATATTAAAATTTAAAAATAACATATCACCATATTTTTAATGAAAAATGTTGACAATACAAGAAATGAGCTAGCATGAGAAGTTTGAGGATCAAATCTAAATAAAACATTTAAAATGAAAAAGAAAAGAAACATCAATTAAGAACCAAAATCACTCTTTCTCAAAGTCAGACTAAATGATAACGAGGATGAAATCGGCAGTTAGATGGAGGGACTTAGCAACCAGGTAGCTATCACCTTCTCGTCCCTCCTGATCCTTTATCGCTATCTTATTTGTTCGTATTCAAATTCACTTTTGAGTCTAAAACTCAAAATAGCGCGTATAACTTGCAACAATGCTAAACACAAGAAAGCCCACAATCCCCTTTCATGCGAGAGATCCGGATATCTATGAATAGGGGCCAGGATAAAGAAGTGAGGGACTTGATTCTCATTGGCATTTCAATTGATTGGTCCGCCATGGAAGGCTTCTATTTGATTCTTGACCTGTGTAATCCTCGTGTTTGATGTTTTCTCCAATGAAGCTTATTGGGAAAGAGGTGGAGGAGAGGAGCTGTCGCGGTTCTCCTTCGGCTGCTGCGACCTCTCCATATACCCGACATCAAAATTTAAATTGGAGACTCAAATTTTCTTCTGCAATTTTTTTTTTCCAATCCTTAGTCCAATTTTAGAGGGAGGAATTTACATGAAATGCATTACGAATTAACCGGGGCTTTAGTCGCCAGCTAGCTTTGCTGTCATCAAGTCACCAACTTCCTTGCCCTTCTAGCAGCAAGTAGGTTGGCTACTAACTTTTGAAATCATCCGAAAAGATTATTTTGTCTTGGATCACTGTTCCATCACATCACAGATCATGCGACTCAGCAGAGAACTCTCAATGTATATTCATGCCTAGGTAAATGACACGACAAAAATGGGCAGGCCACTTCTCAAGCTTCTAAGAGGATATGATTCTTACTACTGGTATAAGTTAAAAATCGGAAAACCAAAAAACCGAAAAACCAAAAAACCAACCAGGTCCAACAAGAAAAAACCTAATTCTTGGAGCCTAACATAAAATTCGATTGATTTTTAAGGAGAGGAAAAATCAGCCCGAAAGAGTCAGGTCCCATCCCCAAAAAACCGGTGAGGCCCAGACCACCTGAATTTCCATACATATTTAGCGTATCTATATTTTTTATTTTGGAATAATTTGTATTATCTATTATTATATTACTTTAAGGAAAAAGATCACCTTTTGGTGTCACTCTTTCCCTTCCAAAAATGCCCTTTGTGCATATAAATTGATATATGTCTAACCCTTAGATTGGAATGAAATAAGGACATGATCACAAATTTGATATATAACTACTCACTTCACTCTTCTTTTCTCTCCTACGTGAAGTCCATCCCCTCTCTCTCCACATTTTTTTATTTTTAATATATTTATTATTAGTTTTCATTTTTACAACCCACTTTTATAACTACCTAATTTAAAAATTAAGCATATATTTTTTCACTTAAAAATTTAATTATAAATAATTACTCCATTCAATCATAAATAGATATTTCTAATAATTTTTATTAAGATACCATATGCCGCGCATCGCACGGGTAAACCTCTAATATGTATAATTCAAACATGATTTATCTATTTGCATTTATAAACCTTTTGAATAATAGTATAATTCAATTATAAATGAAGTACAGTTTGAATAGTTTGGCATAATTTAAATATTTTAGTTCAAAATATAATTCAAGTGTAATTTCATGCTTTCTCTAATCTCCTTTTCTGTCTTTTATAATTTTTGTGTATGGTAATTTGAACAAAATAGAAAGATGAATTTACTGAGAAAAATATAATTTCATATATAATTAAATGTAAATATATATTATAGTCTTTGTAAAAGATTTGAATTATTCAATGGATATCCTAATGCTAATCTAATTGTATTAATAATCGGGGCCCGAAAAACCGTACCCGACACGGTAAGTTTTTCTTAATCCCAATTGGTTTTTGGTATGGTATTTTAGAGTTAAAAAAACCGGACCGAAATAGTCGGAACCCGACAATTTACAAGAAAACTCCCTGACCCATACCTTTTCACCCTAGTTCTTACTGCTGTCATAATCTTTCTCTGTGCTTTCAAGTTCATCTCTAACTTGTTCCTTGGTTTTTTAGTTTCAAACATCCAAATGAACGCGAGACTTCTCCTTTGAACTTAACCAAGGGGTCGGTCTTCCTCAACTTTCATGTATTAACCTCGTTAAAGAAACCTTTGACAAGTTGGACTTTTCCTAATTACTACAACATACGAATCCAGCAGCTCAACAAATCTAAATAGAGATGGCAATTTTGCTCCGACCAGCAGGACCCAACCCGGTTTAGACAGTTCATAACCCGACCTGTACACTGGTCAGAGTAGGTCTGGATCTCTCTTCTAACCAGCATTGATCGGGAATATAATATAATATTATTTTGTCATATACAAATCTTACTTTATCTAATTTATGTTACTTTATCTTGATAAATTGGATAATAATCATTCTATTTTATTAAAATATTGTAAATATTAATTATAGAAGTTTATTTAATTATTCTTTTATAAATATGTGAATTTAAACTCTATTTTCAAAATAACTGCATTGCCCTATTGCCATTTCTTAGTCTAAATAGTCTTTATGGTTTTATTGATGCACTCTTCTTGCATTGATAACATCCTCTAGAGATAGTTGTCTTAGTTCAAATGTCGCTATCTGAAGAACCCGGATACCAAGCAAAGTAACCAACGTTTTGTTATCAAGATCCGCCTACTTTCCAGTTCTTGCCTTGTTTCTAGGCTTCGTTTCGCTGGATATGCACTCTCATGCTATGTTAGGATTTGAGGTTTATGGAGGTGTTGATGCATGAAGCTCGCCTACTTAGAAATCCTTTTTAATGTGGCTATTGCTTTAAAGATAGCATAAGAGAACTAGATTGCTAGAATTCAAGTAAGAGTAAATAGACAAGTTCGTCCCTGAGAGATGTATTTAATATCAAATTCGTCATTTTCTGATTTTGTACATGGATATCATCCTTTTTAACATCATTTAGAGCTTGTGATTACCACTTTGGTCTTTTTGTATATCAGTTAGCTTAGATGAACATCTATTAGGCCCTTGTGAACATCAATGTCATTCTTGATATTTTTAACATCAATTTAATCATTTTTTTAACATCAAATATGTCTTTCCGTCCATAAATATGTCGGTCTTTAACGGAAAATACATTGAACATCCATGAGATCCTTTCGGGTATCTAGCTACATTTCTACAATTCAGTTCCTCATCCCTAGATTTTTTTTGAAAAAATTATTTCATCCATTATAAAATTGAATTGCTTAATAACTCCCTCCCGCGTTCACTAACCCTCCCACATTCATGACCTCTTGCATTCTGCATGCTGAGAGCAGGAAAATAGAAACTTCATCCTTGACCAAGCACAAACCCATCTTTGTTTGAGCAATCAACATCGAGAGTAGCAAGAAGACCTTGTTTGTTAATAGCAATTAATCATCCTGTTCGAATAGAAGATGGGAGACAACTGAAGTCTGGGTCTGTGAACAAGCAAAGGTGAATTGTAGCGACAAGTGCAAAGATTCTTTTCTTTTGAAGTTTTGTGCCATTTTAAATTGAAATTTGTGTTGTGAATTGTAACGAGTGTTCTTGCACAACTTGAATTTTGCATTCTTTATCGTTAGGGTTTGACCGGTGTTATTCTATTTTTGTAACTTACAGTCCATCTGTTTGGAAAAACATCGATATAATCATTCATCATGGTGGACAGTTCTAAGGGACCCCAAGCTGAGGTACGATGGTGGCTATGAGGAATTGAAGAAAAATGTCGACTTGGACACTTTCACTGCGGTTGGAATTGAGGAATTGGTTAGTCATTTGTATCACAGCAAGCCAACAACTTGCTATTTTACAGGCCCAATATTCACTGACTTTGAGCTTGGTTTAGAGCCCCTGCAAAGTGATAAAGATGTCATATATTTAACTTCTAGA
>JAOYND010181932.1:0-17726 GCA_025802135.1 Lagerstroemia fauriei | reverse complement strand
ATTGATGAAATCTCGAGAAGGATCGACCTGTTGTGATGCCTTTTTAGATTTCCCCATTATACCAAAGTCCAAACGAGAGAAACTGAGGAATTGATTTTCGCCATGACTAGGAATCAGATTTTGGACAACCAAAAAAGAGGAAGAGAGAAAAAGAAGAAGCTTTGACGATTTCTGCTTCCTTTGGACTAGTTACTTACTCTTTAGATAGAGGATGACAGTAAATCTCATGAAGAAATAGAGGTAGAAGGCTTTCCACTTGTTACATAAGCATTAGCTTTTGTTGTAACTGCTTGAGGATTGACGCTCATTGCCTCCTATAGTGATGAAAACATGAGAAATTTTGATCTTAAGATCTTCCCATTCTAGAAGTTCTGCTGATATTTGCTTTCTTCCTTTTGGGGCCAACTGCTGCCCTTTGTGGATAGGCTTTTTCCCCACTTTTTTGGGCTTCTGTGCTCCTAAAACCAATCACGTTTCTGATGGTTGCATTACATATATAGTAACTGTGCCTTCTCCATTATGCATTTATCCATGCCAGAATTGATTGTACCAGTTTTTGATTGTAGAGAGAAACAATAAGTCCGTGAAGAAAATTTGCACTTGGATTCTCATTATTTTGCATCTAATAAATTCGACAAAGTAACATATGTACACGAAGGACGTTAAATTTATTGAAGAAATATATTCTTTCCCAGAATGAAAACCTGATGATTCTACCCGAGCATTGGTCAATAAATTCTATCTGGACATTTTTTTTCAATCTTCAATTTTAGCCTATTTTCCAACAATGTTGATGTAGGCAGTTCTACGACCACTTCATTCTGTAGGTGTTGCATATAAAGTTGTTGGGGGCATTATCTTACAAAGTAGCTTATTACATCTTCAGCTTTGCATTCAAATAACAGGGAATACAGAGAGCACGTGAAGGATCTCTCTGTTCTATCGAAAGATCTTCCTCAAATCATTCTTGTAGACAACAACCCATTTAGTTTGTTGCTGCAGCCATTGAATGGTATACCATGTGCCCCATTTTCTGCAACGCAGCCCCAGATAACCAGGTCAGTAAGCTCATTTCAGAATGGAGTTTATGACAATTTTCTGTTCATAGAAATATCCACTTTCTCCTCTGATGCACTCGTATACTTTCCCCATTTTCATATGATGAAAGCTTTTGGAGTCATCTGCATGTCTTTTTTTTTCAATGCCTCTACAATTACAGCTCCATGAATTGTTCCAACACAACTTTTTTATTAACTTTGGAGAAATTACGACGCTGACATGATCCATTTCTATTTTGAATTACTTGACTAACAATGGTGAATCCTTGGAATGGTCTCTGAATCTTCTCATTTTGCAGTGATGTCTCCGTCAAGTGAGACTCCAGGTCCTACATTTAAGATGCCGCTCAAGAACCCAATGTTTGACTAATTTCGTTTGAGATAAGTATATACTATTGACATTTGAATTTTTCTCACTATCATATCTCAATTCTTGCAGCAAGTTTTGGATTGAGCCCTCAAGGAAGCATGCTACCGTAAGGATTCTATGATAGTTTTATCTAATTTTCTTGAGGCAAGTCGATCTATTCATCTATAGTTAATATAGTTAAGTTAGCATGTTTATTGTCTCATTTTTTGCTACTAAAAAATTTATATTAAAATGATGCCCCCATTCCTCATCAAAGATATAGTGGTTGATTTTTATATTCCCATTTAACAAAACGTCTTACTATCTTACTGTCTTATCTATGTTTTAAGCCTTTAAAATGTATTGTTTTTTATTTTATCCATCTTCCCTTGTCTAACTACACACCTTACTATCTTTGATTTTCTTTTGATTTCAGGAGTATATTAGGTGATTTCAGATTGTATGAAGAAGGCCTTTCGGATATATTGCACATGCAAGAAGGTCAAGATTTAGAGCTCTCTTTTTGTTTAGCAATTAGGATTTTGATGTTTCCCTATCTGTATATCACAGATGCTCTTTATATTACTTAAGAAGAAAGTTGTAATTACTTTAGTAGTATGTAAGAGCAATTTGTTTTTAGTAATAAAAATATATATTATTGATACATATTCCATTGATAATGTTAATTCATTTCAATTAATTAAAAGTTTTTTAATGAAAAATTCTTCAAATAATTATTGAAGAATTAGTGATAGATAATACATCGGTAAAAATGTGGGCTATACTGATGGTTTTTTGTCAGTAACGAGCAAAAACATAAATTCATTTAGTGACGGGTATTCTGTTGGTAAATGTAAACTTAAATCTACAAATATCCGTCGGTAAATGTTACAAAAATGACAATGCTATATCGACGGTTAATGCTATACTGACAGATAAGGCTACGTTATACTGACGAATAGATTGTATTATACTGATGGAAAATATCCAACGGTAAAGAAGTACTATACTGACAGAATGTACTCTAGCGACGGAATTTGTAGTCGACAAAACCCAAGGAGTATACTGACGGTTTGACCATCGGTATAGGTTTATAGCCACGCTACCTATACTAACAGAAATTTAAACCGTAGGTATAACTCTTTTTTCTGTCAGTATAGATCAAAAAGTATTTTACTGACGGACTTTCGATACTTTTACTGACAAAAATCGCCTGTCAGTAAATGGCAATTTTTTTGTAGTGTTGAGAGTTGAGATCACCAACATCTTCATTCTTATAAGTATATAAAGTCTCGGGCAGACCTAATATTCAAATATAAAATTAGGATCGTGCCATATCAGTAATTCTCTTTCTTGATTTCCGAGTAATGATATATATATATATAGGTTTCAAATTGGACTCCACAAAATTCGAAATGAATATTGTCCTCCATATTGGAGAATGGTAGCAGTAGTAGTAAACTATCCGTCCCTGCTATGTAATGTTCGACTTTTCATATTCAACTGTGAATATCAAACAAAGTAAAGGCCTAGTATCAGACAATCGTTTTTGGTCAAAATTAACATCGACTCAGTCAATGTAGCAAAACCAAAGAACTAGTATAGTTCAAGAAGATAGTGTCCGTCAAGTCCTAAATTCAAAAGTTTTTTCTAGCAATTTCGTATGGAGGGGACTCGAACCTGAGATATCGGTCTCTTTAAATTGCATAAAAGTGATTTTTGGACCATTAAATCACCATCCTTACTGGTGATAATTATGAGTTCTCTGGTTGTTAAATATTACTAACTTGCAAAGTTCAATAATTTGAATGTTGATATTTATCACTTCAAATCAAGTTTAATTTTGTAAAACTTTTAGTAGGTTATAGGAAATTGATTTTGGCGATGAGTTTATTGATTGTTAAATATGTTTTCAATGATAAATGATTTCAAATTCCCGGAGTACGACAATTAAAATATTGAGATTGAATCTGACCCAAAACTATTATAGTTCTCTTATATGACTAATAAGAGATCTAATACTTCCTCTCATGCACAACGTGTCAGGGGGCTAAACCCAATTCTGATACAATGTTGAATTGTGTATTGTTGTGAATATGGACTGTTGGTGAAGTCAGCGACTTGGGTCGGGAGGATACTGATGGAGACGGATCCGGGCTTACATCAATTGGGACTATCGGAGATGGATCCGGATTTACTTCAGATAGTGTCGTATAGTTAGGTTCTCATGTAATTATTAATGAGCCTTACAAGAGTCTTGAGCCCGTTTCCACCCAAATGCTTAAGCTCTTAGGTGTTAGTTAATTCATTTACATTCTAAAATTATATTTATTAACTTTCTGATTAGGGGTATTCATGGGTATAGGGTAAATGCGGAACCGGTAGGTACCTACCCAATTAGGTTAGTTCTTTGTATATCTCAATGAAAATATGGTAGGTTCCGTGTAACAAATCAAGGAACCGGTGGGTTCTGATTCTAGTTCCTGCATACAGGATACTGGGAGCCGGAATCTGTAAATTGATTCGCGTGGTTAATTTTAGGGGTAAATAGAATAGAAAATCATGTGTTTTTCCAAAATTCCTCACATTATCACTTACTTTATTTTTAGTATAGAAAATCATGTGATTTGCCCCATTTTTCTCATTTTATGACTCATCAATTTCCCAATACAACACCATTAATTTTCTTTGTTAAGTGCATACATGATATCATACGTATAATTTATCAAAGGGGAATTACAACAGTAGTCCTAAAAATTTGTCATTTCTCCTAAATCTGTCCTATAAGTTTTAAAATGGTATTTTCAATCCTAAATATTTTCTCCGTTATACACGTTAAGTCCATTATGTCACTTGCCCTTGATATGTTGCTGATGTGTCACTAACGGAGTTAAACCCTTTTTTTTCTATTAGTTTGTTTGACGTGGTGTTAATATGTCCGATTTAGCATTTTTTAATCCAGTTTATTTTGGCAAGCTCTTCTTACCTGGTTCAATCGGCAATAAATAAGGATTTTTTGAGTTGGGACTGCGATATTTATTTTATTTTTAAATCAATTAGATCAATTTTGATGTAGCCGAATAGCGGGGTCGGGACACAAATTTGTGGTGTTAATTTTGCTAAATCTCGAAAATCACACAAAACTTACTTAGTGTCCCATAAAATATCTTTTTACATGTGACATGTCGTATATTTAATATAAAAAATGCTAACTCATGTGCCATGTCAGCAAACTAACGGCAAAATAAGATGAATTAACAGCGTTAGTGACACGTAAGCGGTAATCTAACGGTAAGTAACGAAATGAATTTCTCATGTGTAACGGAGCAAACATTTAGGACTGAAAATGCCACTTTAAATTTTAGATGACTGACTTAGGAGAAATGACAAATTTTAGGACTGTTAATATAACTCTGTGAACTAATTAAAGGATAAAACCGATAATAATCATTTGGTACACATACTAGAATCACAGACACGCTCTACACGAAATGAAAACAAAATCTTAAAAAGTGAAACAGTAAATGAAGTATTTTGAGAAATAAGATTTACGAAATGAAAACAAAATCTTAAAAAGTGAAACAGTAAATGGAGTATTTTGAGAAATAAGATTTGAAAAATTATTTTTTATTGTGTAGCTCTATATGGATGAGAAAGCAAAGAGAAAGTGATAATAAAAAAGGATTTAGTAGTTTAATATTAGTGAATTTATCATCACACCACTTTTTTTCTGATCTAATAGATATTAACAATTAAATTTTATACATTAATAGGTAGTTTGGTAAACTAACTAAAACTTTAGTCGTTTTCATATAATAATAAGTGGGTAAAAAGCACCAATGGTACAAAAAGTTTGGCTAATGTTACAATATGGTACAAAATTTTTAAAATGTTACAGAATGGTACAAACTCTTTAAAAAGTTGACACCGGTGGTACAACTCGTCAATTATCTGTTAACACTGTTGATAAGTGCTGACGTGGCTCTCACGTGGCTGTTGATGTGGAAAATTGAATTACGTGGCAGTAAAAACCTTAGGAAAAAAGCGCCAACGGTACAAAAAGTTTAACGAATGTTACAATATGGTACAAAATTTTTATAACATTGCAGAATCGTACAAAATCTTCATATTTTTATTTTTGTTATATTTTTTGCTAAAAGGACTTGTGTCGTTTCATCTATCTGTTCCTTCTTTTGTTGCTCCCATAGTCTTCTCTTTTCACCTTCAAGGCATACAGATCATTGTCTCCTTCTATGATAATTACCAATCGACTTTTATCTTAACACATCTTAGAGAGTCGGAGACTAGCACCATTATGCTGACTACTCGCGAAGGTATGTATTTATTGGTGGTTATGCTTATGGTGTACATATTTCATATTACTGTTAGTTATCAATAAAGTTAATTTTATTTTTATAGTGTACGTGTTGTTATCGATTTATTTCACATGTCAACATTGAAACAAAATATTTTATATTAAGCACCAAAATAACAAGAAAATGAATATTATATTTTTACCATAAAATATAACAAAAATAAAATATTAAGATTTTGTATGATTATGCAATAATATAAAGATTTTGTACAATTCTAAAATATTATAAAGATTTTGTATCATATTGTAACATTAATTAAACTTTTTATACCGTTGGCGCTTTTTTCCTAAAGCTTTTATTGCCACGTAATTTAATTTCTCATGTCAGCAGCCAAGTAAGAAGTCACGTGGGAGCCACGTCAGCACTTGTTAACGGTGTCAACAGATAGTTGACGGTTTGTACCATCGGTGTTAACTTTTCAAAGAGTTTGTATCATTCTTTAACGTTTTAAAGATTTTGTACCATATTTTAACATTGACTAAACTTTTTGTACCATTGGTGCATTTTACCCATAATATGTAGATATAGATATAGATAGATAGACAGATAGATGACCAAGCAAATGAGCAAGTCCATATAACTGCAAGTCAGAAAATGGGCCAGAGAAGAGCCCGCCCAAGATTTATGGTCATCTTTCCTTATTAACCTACTTCACTTTATATATATATATAGAGTAATTAATATTCTGAAATTCAATAAATCTCGACAAATATAGGGTTGGCTTATTCACGAGTAATACTGCCCCAATTTTGGATTTTCATCACAATATTCGAAATTAGGCTTGTTTAACTGTTAAGTACGTAGAATTAACTCAGTCAAACTCATATTAATAGTTTCTATTTACCATTTTCTTTTAAGGATTTGAAGTCCAAAATAAAATAAATAGAAATTAAATCATACAAGAGCATGGTCAAATGACCTAGAAACACACTTGTTTTCATCCTCTCAAAGATGTAAAAAGAATAAGGAAGAGAGTGATATCTAATTAATATCAAGAAGCTGAACACATCTAACTAACATATGATTATGGTCATATTTTCTTATAGTCCCTACTTCATCTTTTTTATATGTATTAACTTAATATCTTGAAGCTAAACACATCTAACCGATATAGGATAAGCTCACTCAAGAGCAAAATTGTTCCAATTATAATTTTTTTCTATTTACATTACTAGAAAATAGACATTATTTGAAATAAATATGTGTCGAATTACAGGAATCAACTTTTGTAGGTAGCTTCTTGCTACTTATTTTTCAAGATGTGAAGGTAAAATTCAGAAAGATACAGAAATTATGTAATATGAGAACGGGGTAAAAGGGCCCGGAAATGTTGTCTGCTATTGGCGGTCCAATACTGAGTGGTGGATGGTCAAAAGATGTGAACTCATAATAAAATCGAAGAATCTGACGAGTTTGCCAATCGGTATACATATTTTCTTCAGTATAGAAGATGCCTGCTTGTTTCGTGGTGTGTCAAGTTCCCAACTCTCTTTGTTATGCTTTTATTTCATCACAAGAAGGAAAGGAAAAAAAAAAGATTAAAGATGATGACTGGTTTTACTTATGCTTGTTCATAAGTCAGCATTGAACGATTTTCTTAATTTGTTTTCTGCATAATCTACAGCTATTTGACAAAAGTATTTTTCTTTTATGACTAGGATAATTGAATTTAAAATCAAATATATACTGAATTTTGGCTGAAACCATTACCTGTAATGATGTCATTACGTGACAATACATATGTGGTTGTACAATATACACCGGGACGTACAAGATGTTGAACTCATGTCCAACCAAAAAAATTTAAGCTATCAAGTGATGATATAGACTCGATTAAATTTTATTATTTACTGGGCTGGTTTTTAATTTTATATAATAAAAAAAGTCCTATTCCTGACTGAAAATTTCAGATCCTTGTGGGGGATCGATCATGTTTTCTGTACCAGCTGTCTGGCTCCTACGATGAAAGAACGAAAACACATTCTTGGACTTCGTCCATTTTGTTGTGTGCCCACCACTTTTTTCATGGGTCCCATCTCTTTCTCAGTCTACCACACCATCTCCTCCTCCACAGTGTCACCCATAACTTACTCGATTAGTTTTATTGTCAGCAATTATTGAGGTGGGTGTGTAGAGAATGTCTCGTCATAACAGTTATATAGCGTAACAATATTAATATAGTATCACACTTCAATAAGATATAATTATTTTTAAAATTTTATTAAAAAAATCTCATTACATGGTATACTTACTTTTGCATGGGAATGAAGCGTTGGTGGTGGGAATCGAGTTTCTGATACCGTTAATCCGACCGACTTAATCTTAACTTTTATGTAATCAAAACCCATTAAGGGGTAGAAATTAAAGTTTTCTCCAATTATAAAGACTCGAATCCAAAATATTTACTTAAGGGGATCTTACCATACTTCGAAATTTTTCCATAATCTTAACTTTTATATAATCTAATAATACTTCAATCAAATGCTCCAAAAAATCTTACTGCCGTTGCCGTTGAATAGGGGGGTGGCCTTCTCTACTAAATGCTTCTTACCCTGGGTGTCCGGTATCAATTCAGATACTGAGAGGGGGACGAGACTTCCACGTTTAAAAGTCGCTATCGCGATCTCTTTTTTCCTGAAAGAAGGGCTTTGTGATTGAGGAGAAAAATCTTAGGTGATTATATCCCACAGTGACGTGGTGAGTAAACATCAATTAAATTGCTCTCTTTATAAATTATTAAGGCATTTGTTCAGGTTATTAATATAAATTTGCTCGTTTGTGATAATTTAATAGGTATTTTTTACGTCATGTGATGACATATGATCATTTAACAACTTCCCGTGACAGAGATTCTTGCTTGTATGACTCTCCTAACACCTTTAATACTATTTCTCGCATTCCTTTTAGGTCTATGGATCTCCTCACCAAAGTTCCGTTCAAAGAATACAACTATGTTACATTGTATTACCCAAGAAAATGACAGCACTAAAATAAAGGTTAGTGTTGGATTTCTCGTGTATGGTCCGTCCATGTAGAATCAGATCGAACCAAATCCAAACCTAACCGAATTGAATATCTCTTCTCCCCATTCGTGGCGGTGCAACTCCTCATATTGGTAAGGATTTAAGTGTCATTTAAGGTGAAGGTTATACACATGATTAATTTTGGTGCACCTACCTTTTTAATTCACACATAATTATATATATAAAAAAATCCCTTTTATAATTCACAAATGCACGGCAATCATATATGTGGTGCTGAGTTTTATGTCAAAATAAAATGTAGAATTCAGCCTCTCAAGGCTAAGGAATGCATAGGGATGGCAATTTGATACATACCCATGCGACCCAATCCATCCCACCCTAGTTGGGATGAGTCTAACCTGACCTATGCACGGGTCAGGGCGAGTCTAGGCCAGTCTTCTGACCCAGTTTACCCCATTATCACATATTATATTATTATATATTATAAAATTAAATTTATAATTTATGAGTACTTTCTCGGTAGGACATTGGTCGTAACCAAACTACATTGAATCAATCAAATAGTACACAAGCAGGGCATGGAGACCCAATAGCATCTCCTGGAAGCGGGAGCTCAAGCCCCTTGTGGCATATAGCCAATCTATGCACTCCTAAAGAAAATGAATAAGCAAAATTAGCTTGCCAATCCACTCATATATTTCCCTTGCAATACATGTGTTGAATGGTAACTGTCCAACTCCTAGAGATAAGGGACTGAATATCCTGAAGGATAACCCTGTTCCACCCTGTCTCGCTATCATGAGAAGAGAGGAATTGAAACAACACCTTAGAATCAATCTCCAAGATCAATTCTTGAAAACCTCGATCCCAGGCCAACTCAAGTCTCGACTTCACTCCTCACAGCTCCGTAGTCACGGTCGTGGCTCTCCTCACATTCTGAAGAAAACCTCCCCTCAATTTGCCTTGATCTTCTCTAATCAAGCTACCAACCGTGTTGACCTTCCTCTGGTGGGATCCATCTAATTTCTTTCCAAGCACGTGGCCTGCACAAGTGGCCTAATGTCTGATCTGTCAAGAGATAAATTAGATTCTGCGTAATGAGTACTATTACTCAATCCCTCTCAATGCGATGGGTGAACTGGGGATAAAAAACTTCCTTATTTCACCACCCCACAATGTTCAGCCTACAATTTCACAAAGAAAGGACCAAGTAAAATAATACCTGGTCTATCGAGAAGAGGATAAGTTATGGATTAATCACTGCTCCAGGCCATCATCGAAAAAAGCCAGAGTCTCCGGAGTGTCCACCAATTTGTCCCAAACTTACTTCACTTGGGAGCAGTCCCATGAGACATAAATAACACTTCCTAATGATATTTGCATATCGGGCACAACCCATTTGATTGCAAGCCTCTCACTCTTCCATAGTCATTCTTCATCAGTTTATTGTGTCCCATCAGCCATAAAAATGTTTTAATCTGTTGGATTGTGGCAACAAATTTGAAGAATATTCCCGAGAATATATTTTAGAGAATATTTTGGGTAGTTGTTAATTAATGAGATTTTATTGTAACTGACATATCTCTAAAAGATGCATATCATATCTTGTGGGGGCATGTTTTAGGTTATAAATAAGTATCTTCAAGTCATTGGGAGATAAGCCTAAAAAAATCAAGAGATTTGTGAGATCAATTTTGTGAGTGTTTGTTGTGAGAGAGCTAATCTATTGTACTCCATTTGAAACAGTGAAGAACATCGGCTAAACCTCCTTAGCCGTGGAGTACATACCATAGCTATCTGGAACCACGTATATTGAGCGTGTGATTTTCTCTTCCCTATTCTCTCGATTAATTTTTCGTTGCTCGTACAAGTTTGATTCCGATCCTTAAGCGCAACAAACTGGTATCAGAGCGAGGTTTTGGCGGTTGTGGCACAATCGACTCCTAAAGATGACAACGACGATGACGAAATTCGACATCAAGAAATTTGATGGGGCAACGAATTTCAGTCCCTAATAGTTACGGATGACTGATATTCTCGTTCAAAGTGGTCTAGAAGCAGCGATCAATGATCGTGATTCTTCAATATCATACGCCGATCGGAAGAAGCTGGATAGGAAAGCTTTATCGGCCATCCGCCTGTGCCTCACCAATGATGAGTTGCAAGAAATTCACATAGAGACTAGGGCAGGCGATCTATGGAGAAAGTTGGAGACTTTATTTCTATCGAAGTCAATAGCCAGTTAGCTCGTGTTGAAGCAACAGTTATACATTTTCTGTATCACCGAAGGAACTTCGATTAAGACTCATTAGTGAGTTTATCACCCTCATAAACGATCTCAAAACCGTTGATGCTAAGGTGGAAAACCAGGATTAGGCTATTCTACTCTTATGTTAGTTGCAATCCTCCTATAAGACGTTCATGGAGACTATGATCTGCGGGAGGATGTCCTTGATGTTTGATGATGTCAAAGACAACCTTATGAGCAAAGACAAACTCGACAACGATTTTGGATCCAGTAATAGATCCGATGATCAGGCATTAGGCTTGATCGTGAGGGGTAGATCTCAGAACAAGGGTTCAAGTAAGAGCCGTTCCGGGTCAAAGTCACGGATTAAGGACAAGACTTGTCACTATTGCAGGAGGAAAGGACACATTATTTTCGAATGCTACAAGTTAAAGAATCAGGATAACTTCGGTCAAGGAGTGGACAAGGGAAAGAAGCAGAATGATACGGCAGACGCTGGAGTCGCTGAAGAGAAAGAGGAAGATGTCATGCTGCCAGCCGATGGAGGTAAATCATGTGGTCAGGATGAGTGGATTTTGGATTCGGGCTACTCGTATTATGTGTGTCCCAATCGGGACTATTTTTGCACCTACAAGTCAGTTGAAGGTGGATTTATTCTTATGGGCAACAATGCTGCCTGTACGACCGTTGGTGTAGGAACAGTTCGGATCAAGATGCATGACGGAGTCATTAGGACCCTAGCTGATGTCAGACACGTTTCTGACTTAAAGAAAAATCTTATCTTGCTCGATGTGCTAGATACAAATGGATGTAAAATTAAAATTGAGTCCAGCGAGATGAAAGTTTCCCTGTGATGCACTCCTTGTGATGAGGGGAAAGAAGACCAACAGTCTATATGTCCTTCAGGGAGCGACGGTTGCAGGTTCAGCGCTGTTTCATTCACCATGTCAAAAGCTGAAATCGCAAAATTATGGCATATGAGATTAGGGCATACCAGCGAGAAGGGTATTTCTGTCCTGAGCAATTGGGACCTCTTACCATTAAAGAATTATGGGAAGCTAGACTTTTGTGAGCAATGCGTTTATGGAAAGCAAAAGAGAGTGTCTTTCAGCAGCTCAGTCCACAGAACTCGGGTCATACTTGACTATGTGCACTCCGACTTGTGGGGCCCGGCTCAAGTAGCTTCACGGGGAGATTCCAGATATCTCCTGACCTTCATTGATGATTTCTCCAGGAAGGTATGAGTTTATTTTTTGAAGAATAAATCTAATGTATTTGATACCCTTAAGCAGTGGAAGGTCCTCCTGGAGAAACAGACAGGAAAGCAAATCAAGCGGTTGAGGACAGACAATGGTCTCGAATTTTGTAGCATGGAGTTTAAAGAATTTTGCAAAAAGGAAGGGATCATTAGGCATCAAACGGTCCTGAACACTCTGCAGCAAAATGGTGTTGCAGAACTTTGTCAATCTTGCATGTTATTTGGTGAACCGATCACCAAATTGATCTTTGTAGTTGAAGACTCCGGAGGAAATTTGGTCAGGTATTCCTTCATATTATACACATTTAAGGGTGTTTGGTTGTCCTGCTTACGCCCATGTGAAACAAGGAAAACTTGAACCTAGAGTTATAAAATGTATTTTTCTTGGTTATGCTTCTGATGTTAAAGGATATAAATTGTGGTGTCCAAAAACCAAGAAAGTTGTTATTAGTAAAGATGTTACATTTGACGAATCTGCAATGTTGAGTTCGGGGAAGGACTTGTCCTTACCTATAGATGCAGGAAGGTAGGATGCACCAGAGAAGGTGGAGCAAGATGTTAGCAGTTCATCAGCTCAGTTGAAGGATTCGGGTATTACAAACTAGCCGTCGAATCTATCAGAGGTGGAGTTACCACCTGAACCACAATATTTATTCGCTCGGGATAGACAGAGGACAGAGATCAAACTGCCTCAGAGATATGGCTACGAGGATATGGTAGCCTATGCCCTACATGTTGCAGAAAACATTGAGTCGCCTAATCCATCATCATATTCTAAGGCCATCCGGGCTCCCGATTCAGAAAAGTGGCCAGTTGCAATGCAAGAGGAGATGGAGTCCCTACAAAAAAAATGGGACTTGGGAGCTGGTTAGACCACTAACAAGAGAATTTTCACCTCCAAGTGTTTGTTCAAGAAAAAGGAAGAATCAGAATCAGAAGGCAACAGATATAAGGCTCGGTTGGTTGCGAAGGGCTACAATTAGGCTGAGAAAGTTGATTTCCACAGTGTGTTCTCCCCGATTGTGAAGCATACCTCCATTAGACTTGTACTGGCCCCAGTTGCTGTGCACAATCTTGAGTTAGATTAGCTTGATGTGAAGACTGCATTTTTGCATGGTGACCTAGAAGAAGATATTTACATGGAGCAGCCGGAAGGTTATAAATCTGAAGGGCAAGAAAGTAAGCTGTGCCTATTGAAGAAATCCCTCTATGGGTTGAAGCAGTCTCCTCGATAGTGGTAAAGAAATTCGATTCGTTTATGCTAAATCTTGGTTTTTCAATAAGTAAGTATGACAGTTGTGTTTATATGCAACGTCTTGATGACGGCTACTTCTTGTATTTATTGCTTTATGTTGATGATATGTTAATTGCAACAAAAGATCTGTCTGAGTTAACAGGTTGAAAGCACAACTCAGTACAGAGTTTGAGATGAAGGATCTCAGTGCATCTAAGAAGATATTGGGGATGGAAATTATCAGAAGCAGATGGACAGGAAGAGTTGTCTTAACTCAACGAAATTATATGAAGAAAGTCTTGGAGCGTTTCAGCATGACAGATGCAAAGCCGGTTAACACCCCATTAGTTGTACACTTTAAATTGTCTGCACAGCTATCACCACAGTCAGAGGAAGATAAAAGGTACATGGCTAAAGTTCTCTACTCCAGTGTAGTTGGAAGTTTAATGTATGCTATTGTATGCACACGTCCAGATATATCTCATGCTATCAGTGTTGTTAGTTGTTATATGTCTTGCCCTGGAAAAGAGCATCGGCAGGCAGTCAAATGGATTTTGAGATATTTAAAGGGTATGCACATGTCTAAATATATCTCATGTTGTCAGTGTTGTTAGTCGTTATATGTCTTGCCATGGAAAAGAGCATTGGTAGGCAGTCAAATGGATTTTGCCTAGAGTTTGGAAAAAGCTTGATCGATTTGGCCAGGTATGTTGATTCAGATTTCGCTGGAGACTTGGATAGGCGAAGATCCATCACATGTTACATCTACAGTATGGAGGCTGTGCTATTAGTTGGAAGGCTTCATTGCAGGCTACAGTTGCATTATCCACTACAGAGGTCGAGTTCATGGTCGTGACAAAAGCAGTGAGGAAGCAATTTGGTTGAGGGGCCTATATTCAGAGTTCGTTAACCAGAAGGAAGTAATTGTCATTCATTGTGACAGTCAGAGCACGATACATCTCACCAAGGATTCAATGCATCACGAGAGAACAAAACACATCGACGTAAGGTACCATTTTACTCGTGATGCCATAGCTTATGGAGATGTTCAAATTCAAAAGATTAGCACTTACGACAATATTTTGTGTAGTTGTTATTAAACGAGATTTTATTGTAACTGACATATCTCTAGATGATGCATATCATATCTTGTGGGACATGTTTTGGTTTATAAATATGTATCTTCAGGTCCTTGGGAGATATGCCTCAAAAAATCAAGAGAGTTGTGAGATTAATTTTGTGAGTGCCCATTGTGAGAGGGCTGATCTATTGCACTCCATTTGAAATAGTGAAGAACATCGGCTAAGCCTCCTTAGCCCGTGGAGTACAGACCATAGCTGTCTGGAACCACGTATATTGATCCTGTGATTTTCTCTTCCCTATTCTCTCGATTAATTATTCGTTGCTCGTACAAGTTTGATTCCGATCATTAAGCGTAACATAATCTATTGCTGCCCATGCCACCTCCATATTAATTTCAAAATAAATTATCATGCTGGTCAGTTCCCTCCATGAGAAGTTTCTCAAGTTAATTTATGAGTATTTTTATCTTAACAAACTGGATAAAAATTATTATATTTTATTACAATTGTGCAAATTTTAATTTAATTAACTATAATATTATAAATATTTAAATTTAAATCATGTTTTAAATTACATTTACATAGTATTTATGATTTTTGTGTAAATCGGGTCTAATTGTGCTCCGACCTACCCCATTAGAGTTGAGACATGGGTCGACTCGCTTAGGGTGTAGGAAGAGTCCGGACCTTCAAATACACGGTCCACCCCACCCTCATGCCATTCCTATCTCAATAAATTTAACTATTTTAATTGTTTTCATAAAATTCTAAAAACAACACAGGATTTGAACTACTGGTATGCATAAGTCTAAGGGATCCTAACTAATCCAGTTCGAACGGGTGGGCCCACTAGAGGGTAAAAATCTATCAAGATGAATTTTCTCCGTTCACAAAACTCGATCTAGAGATTTTGGAGGAGTCCTATTATTTCAATCAATCCAATTTAGTTCTAGTTCAAGTTTAGATCAGCACCAAAGGAGCTTTCTCCCCTTCCAATTTTAGCAATTTTTATTTAGAATTCTTTTAAACTTATAGAAATTCCACGTGATTGAAATTTCATTGGAGCTCACATGTTATAGATGTAAGTGAAGTTATCTATCTTCGACAATGAAGGCAAGTCAGCTTTGTTCTGCGTAGAATAATTTAATTCCCTTTCTGAAAAAAAAACGAATATTTACTAGCAAGAAGGAAGGGATCATAACGAAAAGGGTCTAACTGAATAAGTAAGAATTGCATCCGAGGATGTGGTTACAGTGCAGTGGTATAATATTTCGATTCATAACTTAAAGGTTATGAGTACGATTCATATCATGGGAGTTATGTGCCTCTTTATTTTTCCTTATTTCATATCCTTATATTAGGCTCATGAATGTCCTTTGTTACCAAAAAAATAACTGCACTGATCATTGTTATCAAATTTTATATATTATGGAAGAGTATGGCAAAAAGATAAAAAGAACATGGTAGTTCAAATGTCAAACTCACGGGAATAACAGATAATTTTTTATTTAACTACTCAAAGATTACAATAGCCAACTGACACATAAATAAATGGCAAAGAAAAATAAGAAAATATCAAATATAAAAGATGCAGAAATTAAATAATATAAATCAATATCTCTCATATAAAAACTACCTAATTTATTTTATATCCCAAATTCTATTTCCTAATGACGATAAAATAAAATTTCCAAAAATGGTATATATCATTTTTTTTCCTATGTAGTAAATCATATCTACAAACAACTAATGAATAAATAGCAAAAGAGTTCCTCTACTAAGAATTTAAATTCGAATATTTAATTATAGGTTAAAAACAATATCGTTGCACCAGATATTATTTTTCTCTTTTTCTTGGTTGGGAATTACGTACACATATAAATGCCCGTCGAATAGCATAGTAAAAGTACCCTGAAAAGATAAAAGAGTTATTGAAAAACAGGGATGAGAGACACGGAAATTAACTTGTCGGAATTGAAATAAAAGTGGGGGAAATTTTAAGGTTCAAATATTGAATAGTTACGTATTTGGAGAAAAATAATTATGAGTTATTGAATTCATTTCTCTAATTTAATTTATTATTGGTGAACTATTGAATAAAACTTATAAATGGTCTGAGCGATTGAATCATAAAAGATTACCTACAATTTCGGATCTAGGACAGATTCGATCATTTATGGCTAAAAGATCTTTGAATTGCCCGAAGTTAGGCATCACAAATATGAGTTTCCAGGGAAGATTTGCGAACCCTAAAAACTTTGAATAGACATATTATTTTAAAATACAAAAATATTTACAATTTTAATTTGGATAAATTACACTCGGGCTCCCCTTTAAAACAAAAAAAAGTACAAATTTGCTTGGATAACGTGCATTTTAGGCTCTCTTAAAGCTCCATTATTGTGCATATATTTTAGATAAGAGTATAAACATATAGGATTATAAAAAGAAAATGAAAAAATATGAGAAAATGTCAACGAAAAAAAAGAAAATGAAAAAATATGAGAAAATGTCAACGAAAAAAAGGAAAATGAAAAACATGAGAAAATGTCAACGCCTTTAAAAATTTTAGAGGAAATAAAATTGTATTTTATTTTAAATTTTTTGTGAATGTATCTTGTGACACGCTATGACGAAATACATACAAATTAAATTGCAGTAGATGGGCATGTGTTTATCTAGCAAGTAATATACCATAGTTGTTGCTGATTGAATTTTCATTATTGATAATTTTTTACCAAATAATTAGGAGTACAATATCATTTAAAATTTAACTTTCTCCAGCTTAAGTTGAAAATAGAATGAAATGCTAAAATATTTTTGTTTTGTACATTGGAACTTGAAAAGAAAAAGTTGACCAAACCCTAAAGAAATTATTCAAGCTTGCCCCAGTTAAGAAGCTCTCTCAGTTTTCATTAACAATAAATATGGGTGTGCATGACTACCGAGTAGATCGGAACAGTAGAAACTTATCGTGTAGGGTATATATATCAATAAAAAATGAGTAGGGTTAGGGTAAAAAAGATTAGGAAACTCTATAGAGTTAACTCAAGTAAACATGACGTATGTCTAAATCGTGAAGAGTCCACAAAGTTAGAATTTGATTCCTCCTTAAGCGTGTAACTCTCGGTGAGACT
>JAOYND010181840.1:5392-17745 GCA_025802135.1 Lagerstroemia fauriei | reverse complement strand
GAGAGGAAGATATGCAGGGAGGAAGAAATGTAGGAGAGGAAGAAACAATTTCCTTTATATTTCGTGCAGCAAATGATATGGTCAAAGATGAAGAAGTCAAAATTGGAGGAAAAATCCCAAGGGAGGGAAAATGGGAAGGAAGAAGTTCACATATGGCAGTATCATATTAACACAATAAATAAACAATATCCATGTGTTTATAAAAATGTCATGTTAGCATGTCATGTCATCAATAGGTGAAAAATTTGAAACAGAGTTAATACTCGTGATATTTCGTGAAAGAAAAATATAACATAATTATTTTTACTATTGTTGAAAGTTATAATAATATAAGAAAATCATATATGTTTTTTAGGTGATGTAACCTTAAAAATGCTTTTGTTTCATGAAAATGGATAATTCAAGATACATATTTCTAGAAAGTTTTGGCCAAGAAAGGGAAAAAATTATTGGCACAGCTCATAGTTATGGTCTCCCCAAGGATTGTACATAACTTTTTCTTCCTTCCTTTTTTTCTGGATTTTCAATTATTATTACTTTTATGGTTTTTTTGATAAATATTACTATTATGTTTTTAATCATAATTGTGTTTGCAATCATTGAGCTTTGATGTATGAGTTTAATTGCGATTAATTCCTATATACTTTAAATGAGATTAATTCTATTGAAGCTGGAAAAGCTTAGGATTATCTTTTTATGTACATAAACTTTCCTCTCTTAAAGTTTATATTTTTCTTAACTTTTTTCTTCGTTTAGTTTTGTTTTACTAGACAATAATTCTGTTCTTATTTGGATCCTCAACTTGTTTTTCTTCTATTTTGATCTCTATAATTTTTCCTTTTTCTCGGAGAAAATTTTCCATATTTTGTTCAAATCCTTTCAAACATCATAATATTATATTGAATCAATCCCTTATGTTTTAGCTCTATTATGAAGGGATTGATGTTTTTTATATGTTTGAACACGATCCCTTTAGTTATAATATTATTGGTAGTTAAATAGTTTTTATTCTATTCTACTCTGCATGAAATTTTTAAAAATATTTTTAATAAATGAAAAATCTTCAAGCATTTCAAAAAATTGGAGATAGAAAAGTCCATAAAATATAATAAGATTGCCAATAGAATGATGGACACATAACTTTAAATGATACATTTTGATATTTAAAATATTTAAATGGTTTAAAATTGATAATGAAACATCTATACATATATTATATATCATTTTGAATTAAAACAATTTTTGTCATAGGTAATCAAAAGATGGGATCCAATACTTGTGCTATGAAAGGTTGTGCGAATGAGAATAAGAGTAACAATAAGGAGAACATGTTGATACATTGGAATTATGAAGTGTCTCCAAGACTCGAGAAAATAAGTAAGCTACCATCTCCTCGAATTTATGTTGAGTGAAAATCTTGAGTCATTGTCCCCCCTAAGGAAAAGGCCTTACATTCATAGTATCCGAAACTAGGGTGGATGATAGGGTGTTGTTGCCAATAAAGAGAGAGGAGAATTGAAGCTTTCATGTACTACCTTGGTTCTTTGGAAAAAAAACCATGACGAATGGGAATAGGGAGATACCACTTGTTATAGAGCCCAAATTATCATGAGAGATAAAATAGAAAGCAAACATTATGGTCGTTGTGAGTCTTACAAAGTTGGACATTCACAATGGCAACAATAAGGGTGCATGGAAAAGACCCTTTATCTCAATGGAGTACTTCTACTCATGCTTTTATGGTGCCTTTGGGCAAAATACATTTACCCTTAGGTATGCAGCCGTTCCCCTTAATTTTTTCATACTTTAGATAAAAGGAATCAAATATTTCATTTTCCAAAGACAAGATAGATACCCTTAGACTTCTTTAGGCAATATAGACTCTCATAAAAAATTAGTGTAGGCAGAAGATCCGAACTTAAGCAATGGATTGAGTATTTTTTTAAGAGTAAGATAATGAAGAGAATTGGGTTACTAGAGCATGTCGAGAATGCAAGTATCCTTATCCTTTTTGAAAGTGCTACATTATTTTAATATTATCTTGTTGGTGATTCTTTCTCCTTTGTTTTTTTGCAGTTATGAGCTTAAAACTTGGTTGCCTTTTAGAGAGCAAGATATGTGCTTCCTTGGTATCCATCAATGGAGTTAATATTAGAGTGATTCCCTTGGTGATTCATGTTGCTTTAGTATACTCCATGGGACATTATAATAAAGTGTCATACACGGACTTGGTATTCCTCCAACTATTCCACCAGGAGAGATTTAGGAAATATGCACCTAATTCAGCTATCCTCAGTATTATTGAAAAGTATGGAAAGTGTAATGTGATATCCAAAATTTTTACAAAGTTTAAAAAAATATATTTATTTACTTATAATTGTCTCACTTTATTTTGGATAATGCTTGGCAATGGAAATTAAATGCATGCGTACTCCCCTACCAAAGAATATATATATATATATATGCCATGTGTCAAGCTCTCTTTTGAGCTTATCCTTATTGTCTTACTTTTATGAAGTGTTTAAAAGACTATTTCCATTCCATTTCATTTGGCAAATCTGGAAGTAAGGAAAGAAATAAGAGAAATAGAGAGAGGGCAGCGGGAGCAATCTTAGAAAAAATTGATCTGTTTTTTTTTTATTTTGAGCTGAAAGAGGTGAGCAACCTATCTCTAAATTAGTTCTTTCATCGTATATATTACATGTTTTAGAACTGCATTGTCACAGTCATTTTAGTGTTACGGATCACGCATGTATACTATGGAATGTGATTGAGAAAAATGAGATTGATGAAAAACGGTGAGTCATGTGGTGTCCTGAGCCAGTCGTGAGCCGAGCAAGGGAAAGGGCTACCTGGGGCAGAGAGGCCACCAGTGTGGAGCCGCCACTGCAGTCGGGAGCTGGAAGGGGCACAGAGGCGATCTGAGTTCTGGAGGTCTCGGTGTTATTTTATATCTGTGTGTGTGTGTGTGTGTATATATATATATATATGGAACCGTTGCATGATCCGACTAATTTAGGATGTAGTTATTCACTAGGCTTTAAGCTCATCCCATCATTCCTCTCTAGTTGTTTTATAGGATATTTGGAGAGCAGTGGAGGTCTCGAGAAATCTTAGGTTTTGATTGTTACATCGAATTTATGATTTGTGTATATTTGTACTTAAACCATTTGTATTTATCTGATTTTTTTCCTATTTTATCAAATATTTAAGTTAGTTTCGGGTTGCTACATGTAAGGGATCACTAGGAGAGCATGCTCTAATTCTTCACACTTCAGCTTGGATTTCCGGGGCTTCTAATGGAGAGTTATTGCAATACTTCAACAAGATAATTGAATTTACTACATTACAAATAATCTTGATGATGAGTAAGGAGTTTTTTATTCTAAATATATCTTGGGGCATAACTCGCTCATTTCCTTCGAAGCATGGAGTGAGGAAGTAACATAAAAGAATAATCTTGGTAGAAAGATTGATTAGCCTTCTACTTTAGAACAAGTAGATGAAGACATTGTGGATGAAGATAGTGATGATTGTGACAACTTTCTCTAATAATACCGAATGTATAAAGGGAATGGAGATGACAATGCTTCCCATAGAGAAGAATCATCCTATTGAAGAGAATGAAGTTGTAGAGGGATATGAATGAATTGGCAGCAGTGATGAAAGTAATGAGAATTCTACGCATGGACGTAATAATTGTCTTCTTAGTGATAAGGATAATGTTCCTCCCAAGCATACCATTGTTGTTCCCTCACTTATTGTTGGTATGCTATTGACAGCTACTACAAATACTAATGAAATGCAAAGCATGATAACATGAGCATGAATTTCATTTAATATCTTAAACTGATAGATATTCAAACTTAAACACCCATTTCTTCCACCTCACTACCATCATCCACAGGCGCCATAACTCCATAGACTTCCTTAAAACCTCAGAGCAAATTTGGACCTCAGACTAGGAAGTTATCATATCTACATTTCTTGACCACTTTCAAGCCATCTACACCTCCTTCCAACGGCAAGTCCCACCCACCATAGCCCAGGTCTTCCCACCTATCATCATTGATGAAGAAAACAATCTCCTTTGTATGATCCCAGACAGCCAAGAGATTCAACATGCAGTATTTTCTCTAGGCGCAGATGGAGGCTAGCGGAAGAGGACATTACACTTGAAATTGCCAGGCGCAGATGGTTTCCCTGCATTATTCTTCCAAGCATACTGGAGGCTAGCGGAAGAGGACATTACACTTGCTATACAGAGCTTCTTTTTAGGTAATTTCCTCCTCAAATGTCTGAACCACTCTCATATTGCCTTTATCCCTAAAGGAGAGAATTCTGCATAGTGAATAACTTGAGACCCATAAGCCTGTGCAATGTAATTTATAAAATCATTTCTAAGATTCTTGCAAACAGGCTTAAAACTAATTTGCCAAAACTCAATCGGCTTTTCTATCTTATAGGGAAATTCAAGATAACTCGATAGTTGCCCATGAAATTATGCACTTCCTAGATACCTATAGAGGTAAGACCACTACATAGCTATTAAAATTAACATGGAGAAAGCTTTCGACAAGGTGAAATGGTCTTTGCTTCTAAGCATTATGAGATCACTAGGATTTGCATAACAATGGATTCATTGGACTTAGGCAACGAGACCCATTGTCTCCCTTCTTATTTCTTCTAATAATGGAGGCACTATTGAGGAACCTGTCACGAGCCGAGGAACATAAACATATGCAAGGAATTAGAGTGTCGAGAGATGGTCCTTACTTTAGTCACTTACTGTTTGCTGATGACCTCTTTTTGTTTGCCAAAGCCAATGATTAAAACTTGTTAAATTTTTCCTCAGTGCTCAATGACCACCTAAGCTGGTCGGGTCAATCCATCACTAGAGTTAAATCATCAATGTTCTTCAATAAGAACACCTCTAACTAGCTAAGGAAGCATTTCTGTCAACTCATGAAATTGAAAAAGGGAATTAGAAATCCTAAATACTTGTGCCTACCTTTGCATATAGAAAGAGCAAAAACGTAATCCTTCCAGCTAATTCTAGATAAAGTCATGGGCAAGCTAGCCACTTGGAAATAAAAAGTCCTTTCCCAAGCTAGTCGTGGGGTTCTCATTATAGTTGTAGCCTCGGTCTGCCGACATACGCAATGTCCACCTTTCTGCTTCCCAAGACCATCTCTAATAAGATTAATTCCTACTGTTCAAACTTCTGGTGGTGTAGCTCTAGCACAGGTCAACGTAGACTCCACATGAATTATTGGGATTCCTTGTGCATTCCTAGGCAAGATGGAGGTCTAGGGCTCAGGAAGATGAGGTATCATAATCTTGCCTTACCTTCTAAACAAGCATGGCAACTTGCAGTCCCCAATGTATCCAAACCTCATTTGCTCCAAGCCAAATATCTCAAAGGTCAGTCCTTCTTCTCATGTGTACCTAAAACTAGTTGCTCCTTTTTCTAGCAAGGCATTTGCCAAGTGAGAGACCTCTTTCTAGAATAGGCTACATCTCGAACATGTATGAGATAAAAGATAGACATCTAGAAGGATCCTTGGATCCCTAGTGGGCAGAAGCACTTTTCTACACCAGTTGCACCTTCTAGTTCACAAATTTGTCCCTCGGTTACCAAGGTAAGTCAACTTTTGAATGCAGACCTCACTTGGAACATGCAGCTCCTGCAGGATCTTTTTCACAAGACACGATCCTCGACATTTTTAACAATGTAATTCCACATCAGGACAAAGAGGATCAGTTGATTAGGACACAAGCATCAAATGGGGTGTTGAGCACCAAATCAGCTTACCAATTACTCAAAAGAGATACTCTAGGAACCACCAACCCACATTTTTATCATTGGAAAACTTTATGGAGAGCAAAGATTCATGAGCGCTACAAGCTTCTACTCTGGAAACTGATTTCGGATGCATTGCCCACAGCTAGCAACCTAGCATGACGATTCCCAGTTAGCACCACATCATGTAACCTATGTTTCCAGGCTGAAGAAACAACTGAACACCTTTGTTTGCACTGTCCTTTCATAGTCATTGTTTGGTCTTTGCTGAGGATACCTCTTAACTGATTATCTCTCCCTCAAATTACCATCTCAGATTGGATTAAATATGTTCTTGCTACTGATGACACTCTTAGTATCCTATCTAATTTCCAACTTTTATTTCTTTTGCGGGTGGTAGTGTCCATTGATCACATTACTTCTAGATCCCAAAGAAGCTATTCAAGAGATTGGAAGAAGACTGCACTCGTATGAAGAAGCCCAGGCAAAGAATTTGATTCAACAATCTAGTCCCCAATCCATAAACAGAATGATCGAGCCCATCGTCTTCAACATTGTTGTTGCCTTTCAAAATAGTGAAATCTGGATTGGGATTATTTGCACAAATCGTTTTGGACCACTGCTGGCTGTATAGCCATTTCCTTTTGTTGAAGCTGCACCTTCACCGGAGCAGGGCGAGTTGGAAGGTTTGATCAAGACGGCAGAGTTAGAGAAGGAGCTAACGATCCAATGCCTTCACCTCTGAAGCAATGCTAAAGATCTTATTGATGCCCTCCAATCGAAGAATTTCAATTATCATCCCAAATTGATAGAAAAGATGAATCATTTGCTTAATCTTCTATCCTTTTTTAATTGTTGGTTTTTAGAGTATGTCCCTAGAAGTTCCAACTGCCTTTCTCACAATATAGCTCATTGGGCAAGTAAATGTAGAAACATTGGCCCAATTGATATCTCCTCTAGCATTCTAATCAGGGAGCTCGAGATATGAATCGGTCCACATGTACTTTTATTCTATCTATAATGGTTCAATTACCCTTTGATTGAAAAAGAATTTCATTGAATATCTTGTGCTCTAGCAATATTCATATACCTTGAGAGATTTTACAAGATTGAGAGGAAGTTTTCGAAAGGCACCATTATGAAAACTAATTTTTTTTTCAGGAAGTAAAAATTACAACAATTAAAGACTAGAATTTAGTTTCTAGTATACTTAATTCCTTTGGTTAGGTGTTATCTTTCATGAATAAGATGGGGAGTAGGGCCGACAATTACAAATTTGCAACCAGATCCGCAAAATCGCAATTGGCCCCATGCAACTTTGGACTGGGTTTTACCCAACCTATGCCCAAGGTCGGTCGAGTTTGGATCTTCTTTCTAACTTAACCTGCATCAACCTATGATTATGTTATAAAAATTACATTATGAGTAGAACAGTTCTAAATTTACTTTTTATTGCTTATGTTATATAATTTTTTTTGTTCAACAAATTGCTTGAATATTTAAATAAATGCACTCTCTCCCACTTTCTCTTTGTGTTACTGGTGTGAGATAGAAATTGTTTATAAATATGACATCAATACCCTTCCTATTCTTTGTTTAACACTACCAATGTAACGTAATGATCCAAAGAAAACCTTTTCATATGGTGTAAGATATTTTTATTCTATTAAATGGCCTCGCTAATGGGCATACTTGCACTAGAATTATTATTATTTTGCCATATTATGTCTAGAATATCTAGCTTGAGGTCAAAATAGGTTGGGTCCAAACCGAGCTTGACAAGGTGAGGGCAGGTTGAGCAAACAGGTCATTGGTGCAGGATGGTCCTAGTTCTTTAAATAACTGCCCTGACCCAGCCCATTACCATTCCTACATGGGAGTCATTATCATAAGAAGAATTTTAGGAGATCATTCATATTTCGAGGATACACTTATTTAAATTCAAAATGTAACACTCCAAGTCTACTTGTGCAAAACCAAAGCGTTGTTAAACCCATTCAACAGAAGAAGGTATTTTGAGAAGTTTCACATGGAGATTAGCAAACTGAAACTTATTTTAGGGGTTGATTCAAGAAGCAGAATAACTTCAGAAGGAGATCGTGACTAGCATTGGAGGAATAAACTCTAAAGAAAAGATATCTTATGACGTCTTTTAAGAGTTTTCTTTTCTTTTCTTCTTTTTCTTGTAATAATGTGCCCCTCAAACTCAATAATATGTTCGTTCTTTGGCAAATATATAATTGGATAATAATCGTGTAGCTCTTCTTCTCTTGCATTCTTGATCCTCTTTACATTTCTGCTTATGTCTTTTATTTGTCTCATTATGAACTCATTGGCACAATTTCCACATAGAGAGGATGATTGTGGCTCAAATCCTTAATGCAAATATCCACACTTTTGACTGTAGGCACCTTATTCTGGGTTCAGACCTTGATCTCGTAAAATTGGATAAGCTCGTGCCGATACACTACCTAGTTTGATGTGAGGGAGTAAAGTTGATGGCCCAATTAGAATTGAAACAAGGCAAACTCGAATCCATTATGAAGAACATTAAATCAGCTTTAAACTGACATACTACAGGCCCCGAGATAACTCATGGGCTAAGAAATAGAAAATTTCGAGTGAAAACCATCAAAATCAGTGAGAATGTGGAAATTGGGAGCTCATTTAGCTAATTTGACATAATTGAAATAGAGCAAATTTAGGATCATCACAAAGAGTTTTGAGTAAATTTAGCTTGATCTATCATGGATCCCGAAATTTGATCTGAAGAAGAAAATATGATTTTTCGAGTAAAAAGGCCAAACTATGAATAATAACTCAATATTGACACACGTTAAAAAAATCATAACTAATTATTGGGATATCCAATTTGAGCAAAATCCGTGTCATTTAACTCCCAATGATAGAAAACTAAAGAAAAATAGGGCATGACATTGAATGACTTGGAATTAATGTAGAAAAATTAAATTTCGAGCCTTAGTGACTTTACGGGTCCATAATATTCAATCGGGATTAAAAATTCAGACTCACAAATATATTTTTATGAAAATAAAAAAATAAAAAATATATATAACAGCTGCTATAAATAGAAAAAGGGTAAGGGTTGTTGAGGGAAAGCTGGAGAGCAGCAACAATCTCGTTTACCAAAACCCACGGCTGTTGCTACCATCATTTGTCTCCAAACAATTGAGGACAGCTCAATGTTGTTCTTACTCTATCCCCAGAAATTATTAGGTAAACCGAACCCATATATGAACTCGAGTAATGATTGTTTAACACGCAATAAAAAACCATCATATCATATTGAGAAAGAGAATATATTTAATGGGTAGAAAAAAGTGATCGCGACAAATTTTATTAATATGTCAAATAATTATTAGTTAAGTTCACAAATAATATAGCGAGTTTAGTTCGTATAGGAATCTCCTCTCTCCCACAGCTCATCCTCACGCCCTTTCCCATGGCTCACGAGAAACCAAGAACAGAGGACAAAGCCCTCAGCTGACCAAGCGATTCCAATCGGTTTGAACTCGAGCCTCCTCCCGTGCGAGCTTTGAGCATCATTACAATCACAATGATTTGGCAGAACCACCTCCTTAGCACGTGCATCCTTCTGGCTGAGCATCTCCGAGCTACATCTTGAGTCTACTCCGCCATCGACAACCTGTGCACCAAGCTTCAACTGCCCAATCACAATTGCTAGAGCATCACAGAGCCCTCCTCTGCGCCTCTTGAGTCTGCTCAACCCCAATTGTCACTACTTTGTCTCAACCCATGCCTTTTGCATGCTTCCAGTACCATGGCCACCTTCTCGTTCATACTTGTTGAGTTTAGAGTTAAATGAGCATAGGGAGAATTAAATAAGTGTGAAGAAAAAATTTAGAGTTAAGTGAGATAAGGAAGTTTGAGTGTCACCGAGATTGATCTTTGATTCTACTTGTGTCTTGCATGACTCTGATTGAATCACGTTGATAAACATTTGTGCTTACTTGCTCCTATGGTTTTTAGGCTCTCCTTTTCTTCAAAAATTGTGATTGACAAGCCAGGGAGTGATTGGAGAACAAGTCGTGTAACTCTTTATGCTGAAACGGGTCTCAGAATTAATTTTTCATACTTTTCTTCATGTTTTATTCCAAAGTTCACTTTTGTGAATTTTGTAAATTAGTCCCTCCAAATTTCTGGATTTTTCAATCAGCCCCAATCTTTTGTTGAGCCCTAAACTTTCAAAAACGTCCTAATTAGTCCTTGAGACATTTTTTAGCTTTCCAAAGTCGAATAGAGTTTTTCTGAAATTTTTATTGAACCCTTGAGTAGTTTAACTCCTTTTCACGTTGTTTCCCAAGTTTTCAATATTTCAAAATGGGCCCTCAACTTTGAGTTTCTGGAAAATGACACCATACTTTTTTAAAATTGCCTTTGATTGAATTGCTTGACACCTTGATACCAGTGGATGTATGAAGGATCATTCACTCGTTGTAAAATCTAGATGAGGTTGAGGAATTGATGTACTTAAATGTACAAATGTAACAGGGTAGTGTAAGTGAGAGATGATGAATGCATGTAATAATATTGGAATCATGGAATGTTCTATTTTCTACATGCAAAATAGATATTGCATATACACATGATATAGCCATACCTCGGGTTAGAAAGTCTCAATTTAGACCATTGATTCGAACCTCAGTTAGGGTGAAATTGAGCTAACAAAAATATGCGAGCAAGTAAATGACCTACATTTAGAAATAGGTTTCAAGTTCAGGAGTATCTTGACTCATGAGTTTCAGGATATGCAATAGGACTTTTGAACTTGAGCCTTGGTTCTAAGACCGACAAAAGACTAGGTGGTTAGATTCATGATCACTTAGTGACTAAGGTGCCTAAACGACCTTAATAAATAGTTTAGTGGTAACTCTAACGCAAATCTGATCAAAGTCCAAATTAAGCCTCATGCACGCCTCGATTGATCAATCTCTTTCTCAAGTTGGAAAATTTTGACGTCCGGTGATGAACATGATAACACTTTTATGCCCTTATGCCACATGTCCTTTTACATGTCCTACTAGTTGAATAACTATGGCGCACTCCTCATAATGCACTCTAGAGGTCTTCATGAAAGCATATGAAGCGGCAAATTGCTTTTCCATTGAAGCCAATTTGGCTAGAAACACATGAAATCCAAGGTTTTCAGGGCAGAGCCGAAAATTGACTGTAATATTATTATTTCATTTCTATTCCTGGAAGGAATACCTATTCCTTGTGATAGAGAGGGGAATACCTATTCCTAGTATTTATTCCGAATCGGAATATGTATTCTGATAAACTTTTTTGGTTCAACGGAATAGAATGGGAAATAAGAATAGAAATTCTATTCTCCATCCTATTCCACCCAACCAAACATACCCTAATTCTCTCTTATCTCCTATTCACTCCAGAAGCTTTGCAACGTCTCTCGTCCCATGCTCTTCTCTTCTCCTCTTCACGCCTGCTTCCCTTCCCCTTCCTTCCCGACCATCTGCCTCCCTCGCTGATCTTCTCCCTCGCCTTCCTCTTTCGATCTTCTCCATACGTCAACCTGCTGCCTCCCACCATGGTGATGCACGATCTTCATCCTCATTCCTCACTAGAGTCCATCATCCGCCTCCCTCCTCGACCTTCTTAATATGTCCACTTTCTTCCTCTGTGGTTGCTCACTGGCTCCCCGATCTTCTATACACGTCTGCCTCCTGCCTCTCTTCACCAAGCAAAACCAAAATCGTTCCGATTTAGGGTTTGATATCATGATTCAGGGTTTGATGCCCCGATTCAGGGATTAAGATCCTGATTTTTTGGGTTTGGATTCAGTTATTGGTCCACATAATGGTTAAAACAACACAACCAACTACTTGTTGGATTGAATGCTATGATTTGGTGGATGTTCTGTGTTATTGAGTATTTATCAAGACTTATTTGTACACGCACAAGACCTTTTACAAGTTAATCGAGACCTATTTGAACTGCATTGAGACCTAATTTTGAGTTACTTATGTACTGAAGTTGCATGGATAAATTGGTCCCGAAATTTCATAAATATATCCTATAAATATGTAAAATGATCCTGAAAAATACATAAACAGATACCGAAGTCACCTATATAACTTGGTCCCGAAATTTCATAAGTAGGTCCCGTGGAAACATAAATTGATCTTAGAAAATACATAAATAGGTCCCAAAATTGCAAAATATATAAACATTACAAATAGGTCATGTCACAGTACAAATAGGTCTCATTACATTATAGTATATATAGGTCCCGAAACATTATAAATAGTTCCCAATACAGTTTAAATAAGTCATGCTACATTACATGATAAATTTGTCCCCATACATTATAAAAAGGTCCCAATAAAGTCTAAATAGGTCTTGATGAAATTATAAACATGTTTCTAGTCGCCACTCAATAACACAAAAACCTTAACAAGCCTCGTTGCTTTTCGCAGTGAGGGTTAGGGATCGGTAACTGAATAGAATGGGTAGGTTATTGGTGCTTATTATTGCTTGCCGAAAGCCA
>JAOYND010181749.1:0-17759 GCA_025802135.1 Lagerstroemia fauriei | reverse complement strand
TGTTGGCAAAAATATGGATATTTGAGCCTAATTGTTGGCAAAAAAAGATTAGGGACTGAAGTGTTGGTTGGGTACAATTTTTGGGACCAAAGTGACTGTTTACTCCTTAATTTTGTTTGAGAGGATTTGAGAGAGAGAGGGTTTTAGAGAGAGATACACCTTTAGATATTTGTATGACTGTATACTCGACGTAATCAAAATATACCTAAATCGAGAACTGCATAAATGAAGAGTCAACTTTCATCTTCTGGTCAAATCATCAGCAAATAATTAGAGAGAGAATGAGAGGGATCGGCAAGGCACCTAATGGACATGACCGGAGAGCCGCCGGAGCCGGAGACGACAACAGTGAAGGCTCCCCTCACGCCGACCGACTTACTTTCCCTAGCCAAGCGACACTGCGAGCTCCTCCTCTGAATCAAACACATCCTCCTCTCCCCTCGGAATGAATTCTCGACCATCCGTCTCCCAGATATTAAAGATCTCGTCCTGTTGTCGGATCTCCTGGACTCGAACCTGCTTGCGTCGATTGGGGGGAAGGAGATTTCTTCTGATCCGGGTCGATCGAAGTACAGCCGCGCCGGAGATGCGGGGAGCGAGAATACGGAGGACCGGATGTGGATGTCCAGTGGATGCGCGACTGAAAATCTCGAGTCGACATTTTGGTGGTGGAAGAGTCAACGAGAGATGGATTGAGGGATGTGCAGGAGGATTACGCTACCTCGATTTAAGAAAATCTATAAACAGACATCTATTACTTTATTTTATTAATTATTTTATTTCATATTTTTATATTTATCTTCTAATTCGTCCACTGAATTTCAAGTTTTTTACAAATTTTCTGGATCACATCTTGCGGCGGACGGGGAGTCCAAGTCAGCACTTCACGAGGCCCTGGAAGGAGGGCAAAGTCTTGGGTGGAGCCGCACCGCCATGTGGCAGCGCCCACATGGTACTTCCACCTAATGAAGCGCTGACATGTGTCAGTGCTACTGATATTGCCGCTCGTGTGGCGCCGTAGCGCTTACACATACATGTCAACTCATCATTTGGTGAATGCACCACGTGGTAGCGCCGCTCTACCCAAGAGTTTCTTAGCTGTGAGAGGTTTGTTCGTGGGTTAGAGGCTCCCATATTCTTCAAATTAATTAACAACTTATTAAATATTTTGGATATTAAATAATGAAGAAAAGATACAATCTTCATGTTGGACATGACAGAAAACTAATCGGAGAATTTCTTGTCAAACCGAATCAAACATGGACGTGTTTCAAAAGGTAGTCACATATCACAAAAACATATTGGCGTCATAATAGAGTTCGTAGTGGCTGCACGTAACGTGACATATGTCTCCAGTCGAATCGAGGGAAGAAAAAGGCTGGAAATTCGGCGTATCATTCGAATATACGGAGAGCAGAGTCGGCAATTTTCTGGGCAAGATCTTTCGTCACGCGTAACAGAGACGAGAAGATCCGGCGCTTGATCTGCCCACGAACAGGAGGCAACTGATTATGAGGGCCATCGAGTCGTCGGGAGTCGTCCTTGCCTGCTTCAATCTGAATCCGACCAGACTGGAATCGATCGCTGTCGACATTTTGAATCCTACAGGCCATAGCTCAGAGCGGTCTTTTGTGTCTCTTATGTTTTAACGTTGGAAGGAGAATGGTGGTGGTTGGGATGGAAGGCTTAGTAAGTGATGACCTTATATACAACATTTGTGTCCTGTTACCGCAGTGTTTTTATGTTAACTTCCCGGAAGCTTCCGGTCAAACCCTAAATGCAATTTCTTTGTCCTCGGTTCTGACGTCAGATAAAAGTAAAAAAAAAAAAAAGGGAATTTCATGAATAAAAATTGAATTCTAAATATTTTAACTCTTCAAAGAGGAAGTAAAAAAAGCGAATAATTTACGGCATATTTGGATTGAGATATTTAGAGTTGTAATATAATTTCTATTTGGATAAATTATTAGAAGGAATCCAATTCTTAATTTTATAATTCATCCGATTTGAACGAATTTGGAGGGATAACAATTTTTTAGATAAAAATGTCTCTTACAATTTCTTGAAAGAAATTACAGTCACATCATAATTCCTCATTATATAATTACACGTCTGCGTACGCCTTCTTCTGCTCGACCTCTACCAAGTCACGACCAAAGCACGACTACCCCTACTCAACCACCAGCAAACCACAGTCACTAAACCTTCCAAGACCACCATAAAAGCACAGTTTTTTTTCTAATCTCAAGACCATTACGAATTCACTGTGCCTTTCACACATCTTTCTCCTGCTCGATCAGCCTTTCAAAATAAAAAAGTAAAATGGTCGAATTAACTTTTTTCATCAATCTAAATCTATCATTCAATAATTATATCTAAACAAAGAATTTGGCGAAATAATTTTTTTAAATTCCTCTGTTTGTTTTTTCTTTTTCTGTCTCATCTGGAATTGGTGCCCTGATGACTTGTTCGACTCCGTCACTCCGGTGGAAGAAGAGGATGAAATATCGACGGGCCGTCTCTTTCTATTAACTTTTATTATTATATTAAAAAAGTGAGACATCTTCATCCACTTTTTATGCCAATTCTATCCTTCTATTAATTTATTTTATAATTCCTTTATGAGGACATTATTCCTTTCAATCTGTTAATTACCAACGCGTGTCACCCACCTTCTGTCCCCTATCCATTTTTCTAGACTAAAATATTTTATTTTGACTCCATTAAATTGGTTCTCTTGCTCTTATTCTAAGTTCTGCCGCACTAATTTAATTTCTAAGGCCATTGCTTTCTCTAGAACATGAGGAAACATGCATGGCAGACGAGGGATTATGGGAGTTGGTGAATGCTGTCCCACGTCAGCACCCATCTTGCACATTCATTTGACGGATTGACAAGGTTGTCTTCGACTGAAATGAGTCAGCTGTAACTTTTTTTTTATTTAAATCACTTGATATTCAAAAATTCATTAAATTCTTACATACACATGTTTGAGCTTGTTCGATCTATTAAGGATGTAAAACTCTTCCAATATAAATTTTCTGAAAAATTTTAGATAATCCTACCTCACAATGGCTTGATTTTGTAAGTATTAATTATGACAACTGCCCGGGTGATTAACAATAATTTAATTATTTGTCACATTTTGATTGGTGCATCCTCACGTCACGTGGTGAGATAGGATCACCTAAGAATTTATCGCATGTTCTCTATTCACAAGGTTGAACCTAAGACCTTATTTTTTTTAAAAAAATGTCATATTATCTCAACTAATTTAGTAATAATCTTTAATAGACCATGGTTCCATTCGCCAGTTCAGAACTGACTGGTTCTAACCTGGAACTGACCGATTCTATCCTATAAAATTTAAAATTAAATGAAATTAAAGTTAAAAATAGATTAAATTAATTGGTTTTAACTTTGGTGAAAACATAACATCTACTCCGTGGGCTCTTGGGTCCGCCCCCTAGGGGCCCCCTTCCCCCTAGTCGGGCTCTAAGAGCCCGGATACCTCGGTTATAAAAAAAAAAAAAAAAAAAACATCTACTCCGTTATGGCATGGACAGACAAAGGTAAAAGGACATTTGCCGTTACCCCTCATATTAACGGCTGTTAAATCTCAAAGTTTACAAGAAACCAATTGGTTGAACAGGACTTAGACTTGGGTAGTAACGGTTAAAACTTGGATTTGGAGTTGGACCAGTGGAAAACCTAAGGATTACTTGTTGGTCTTTCTGGTTTTACTTCTGTCAACGTCATTAGAACAGAACATGACTTCATAATCTTCTAGTTACATGTCGAAAGTAAGCTATTTTCTTGGACACCGTCTCATTCGCATCCCGAATTCTGTACTCAGAAAACATGAAAACAACGATCAGGACTACGTGGAGCTCGATGAAATTAGACCGTGGTGTTGTAGTTGTTGAATTTTGTACGTTATGAGCGGACCATTGACGGAGTAAGCGACTTGAGTCCAACAGGGACTGTCGGATTTGTGAGCTTACATTGTGAAGGGACTATCAGAGACGGGTCCGGATATTCGTCAGTAGTTGCCGTATGGTCAGGCGCTTGTATGTTATGTTATTGATAATAGATCTTACAAGACACTGAACCCGTTTCGACCAAAAAACCTAAACTATTAGGTAATGGTACTTAGTTATCTTATAAATCCATTATGATTATCTTATATGTGTGATCTAACACCTTCTCTCACGCGTAGCGTGTTTGTTAGCGTATCATGTATAAGACACTCTGTATATTCTGTTATGATCTTTAGGATACTCTGTATCTTATTAGAATATTTCTCAATCTTATTTTCCTGATTTGATTCTGAGATCCAACCTATATATTGGAGTCTCACATTGTATTTTACTCAGATCATTAAATACAAATTCTATTATCATATTTTGTCAGTGTTAAAGGGCTTAGTCTAACTTTGATACCATGTTAAATTTTCACATAACCCACAAGAGGTTGGACCTATATACAACTCAAAAGTTAAAACTGATAGAATAGTGGTAAAATTTTCGCCTAACCCACAAGAGGTTTGACCTGTGTACAACTCAAAAGATAAAACTGATAGGATGGTGATAGGCTTATTTTCATTATTGTCCGATGTGAGATTCATTTCTCACCATCTGCCATCACGTGGTGGTGTGGTGTGAGTCCATACGGTTAGCTCTGATACCATGTTGAATGGGAGATGGGTCCGGGTTTACGTCAGTGGTTGTCATATGGTCAGACGCTTGCATGTTGTCTTATTGATAATAGGCCTTACAAGATGTTGAGCCCGTTTCGATCCAAAAGTCTAAGTATCAGCGATATTACTCAGTTATCTTATAAACTCATTATAATCCTCTTATATGACCGATGTGGAATCAAACAGTAGTAAAAAACTTATATTTCGATATTTCTACTGTATACTTCTGGTTTCTCGGACCATTACATGAGCTCCTGAGTCCTCGTAGAGAGCATGAATCAAGACTAATTCTGTAGACTAATTCAATCCAGCGCAAGAAGGCAGAGTCTAAGAAGAGGAAGGTCACGGGCAGAGGAAGCATCGGACCAGATCTATATTCTAGCTTGCAAAATTCTGAGACAGAGAGACGAGGTGCATGCAAGCGGAGGGATCCAAGAGTTGAAGTCACTCTCCTAATCAGAAGTCAAACCCGGAGTTCTCGTTACGTACAGCAGCCATCTGACTCCGGTGAGATCTAAACCACTCTGCTTTTAACCTGATTTCTTTCGTTACTTCTTCCTGTGTCTCTATATTTCTTTTTCTCAAACCCTAACCGTCTAGATCTTACTGAATCTCTCGTTGAATCTGATATTTAGTCAGCAAGACTCAATTTTTACTTGTGATCTCATCTGAATAGTAAGCTTAGATCCCAAACAATTTGCTTGTTATATTCCTAGTTTACAGTGATTTGCTTGTCATCTTTGTAGATTACCAATCTTTATGTTGTAGATGTTTTCTGCATGTTTATCTATTAGTCTATGAAGTCTTTTTAAGATTTATTTCCTCTACGTTTTGGCTAAGCTTGTGAGTAACGATTCCTCTTCATCCTGCTTAGAAATTGTAAAACTATTTTACAAGAGCCCCTTACAGATGCTTTCCCTACTGGAAAAAAGAGGTTTTGCTAAAATCTATAATGAGAAAGTGAACATAAGCTTAGCAAAGTGAAGAATTCCCAACGTTCAAGATACCTTAGGTAGGAACTATCAGTCCTTGTATGCACTATTCTTATCTAACTATACTTTAATTAACTGATCCTTCAAAATTATAAGTTAGTTTTAATTTTAAATAAGTATTACTTCAGCTTTGTTGGTTTTCCTCTTAAGTTCAAAGGGAGGGCAATTGAGATTGAGGACCTTTTTCCCCGAAGGTTATTGTTTGGTCTCTTCTTTAATTACTATCTAGTTCTTTGACTGAAAAGGACAAATAGAATTTTTATAAGTGCCGTCCTACTGGTTGATGCTATAGTTGTTTTAATCTTCCTGAACACAATTAACTTGTTGTGCATATTCTTTCTCAATCTTTAAGCTTAGCCTAAGGGTAAATCAAATAGGAATTAGTAGTCCTTAATTGATCATAAAGTCTAAAGAACGGATAGTTAAAGTTCATTTGTAGCAGATAGTGACGAGTCTTCTTTCTTGGAATTGTCGAGGTCTGGGAGGGGCCTCGACAGTTCGTACTCTGAAATTACTCCTTCAAAAACACAACTCTAGCCTTTTTTTTTGTGAGAAACAAAGGCCAATTCTCATAGATGTCAGAGGTTAGCGAGAAAGTGTGGATTCGCCAAGATATTTTCAGTGGATGCGGTGGGACTAGCAGGAGGTCTATGTTTAATGTGGCACGAATCTATTAAGGTAATTATCCTATCATAGGACAAATATTACATTACTGCTTCAATTCATCATCCTGCACTTCCTTCTGATTGGGTATTGATATGTGCATATGGTCCACCATGGCACCATATGATAATGAGAAGGCTGAGTTGTGGAATTATATTGAAAATATGGTCAACAACATAAATAAGCCTTGGGTGATGATTGGAGATTTAAATGAGATCCTTTCTACTGATGAGAAATTAGGAGGTCATCAAATAGGATCAAGTAGTATTAACTTTCTCAAAAATTTCATGAACATCACTGGGGCAATAGATTTAGGTTTCACTGGAAACATTTATACATGGAAGAACAACAGATCAGGTCTTGCTCATATAAGACAAAGACTAGATAGGGCCTTATCAAATGATGATTAGAAATTAACATATCCCGATGCTGGGGTAGTCCATCTCACAGCATCATGTTCAGATCATAATCCTATACTGCTTAAACTTAACTTAAAAATAATAATAAATCTTATCCATTTAGATTTTTAGCAGCATGGATAAAAGACTTGACCTGTTCAACAGTCATTAGACAAGCATGAAATACACAAATTAGAGGTTCTAGAGCATTTAAATTTTCCAAAAAGATAAAATGCACTAAGATTGCTCTAAGAAAATGGAATAAAGAACACTTCAAAATATGTGATGAGCAAATCCATATGATCCTAAATAATATAGAAATGTTACAGAAGAAGGAACCTACAATGAAAAACATTAACAAAGAAAAACAATTACATTATGAACTACAAGAGTATTTGAAAAGAAAAGATATAATATGGCAACAAAAATTTAGGGAACTATGGTTAAGGGAATGTGATGCAAACACTAAATTCTTCGATTTTTCTACTTTGATTAGGAGAAAGCAAAACTCAATAGAAGCTATAAAACTAGAAGATAATAATTGGATCTACAATTCATAAGAAATTAGTAATTATTTTGAAGAAAATTTTAAAACCCTCGTCAATACTTCATCACCCAATATACCTTATGACCATGAACAACTGTTCTTCCCTCTAATCACAGAAGAAGAAAGCACCACCTTAAAATTGATACCAAAGGTGTAGGAAATAGAAAATGTTGTAAGGAACATGAACTCACTTAAGTCACTTGGACCGGATGGAATGGCAGCCCTATTTTATAAAAAAAATATTGGAATATAATAAAAGAGGACTTTACGAAATCAGTACAGAACTTCTTTATAAATGGTTTTCTACTAAAAGAATGGAATACTACTTTTATAACTCTTATTCCAAAAAAAACAGAATGCGGATTGTTTTGTGGATTTTAGACCAATTAGTCTTACAAATACATGTTACAATGTCATTTCCAAACTATTAGCCAATAAACTTAAAACGGTTATATATAAAATAATATCCCCTAACCAAACGGCCTTCCTAGAAGGTAGATGGATAAATGAAAATGGAATTTTGGCTCAAGAAGTCTTCCATACAATGAACAAGTCCAAATCAAGAAAAGGGTGCCCGCCTTAAAAATCGATTTTTCTAAAGTTTTTGACCGAATGGAATGATCCTTCATTAAAAAAGTATTAATCAACTTAGGCTTTGATGAGATTTTCATAAATTGGATAATGCAATGCATAACATCACCCTCATTTCAATTCTAATAAACAGTTCCCCTTCAGGCTTCTTTTCAGCATCAAGAGGCTTTAGACAAGGAGATCCCCTCTCACCATATCTTTTTATTTTAGCCATGGAAACACTGTCTAGAATGTTTAATTTAGCCGAGCAGCTAAACTTTATTAAAGGAATAAAATTATCAAGGAATAACCCACCTTTGAGTTATCTTATATTTGCAGATAATCTAATTGTGTTCATAAGAGCATCCACCTCTGATGCAAGGAACTGTAAGATAATTTTGGATATGTTCAACTCTTGGAGTGGACAGGAAATAAATTTCCACAAATCAAGTATTATGTTCTCCAAATTTGCGAGAGGTAGAACCAAGAGAGAAATAAAAAATATATTAAACCTCAAGAAGATAAATAAGAATACCAAATATCTTGGCAATCCAATGTTCATTAAAAGGAAAAAGAGTGAATCTTTTCAATTCCTAGTTGATAAGATACAAAATAAACTGGTAGCTTGGAAGTCAAAATCTTTCTTGGGCTAGAAGAACCACCCTTGTACAATCAGTAATAAATACAATTCCTATCTACCAGATGATAACTTTTAAAATTCCTGAGAAAATCTGCATGGAAATGGATAGGAAGGCTCGTGACTTCTGCTGGGGCAAGCAAGACAAACATGGAAAATATTTCACACCTATATGTTGTAACAGTATTTGTCAACCTAAAAGATATGGAGGACTTGGTTTCCGCAAATTTTTCAAATTTGAACAAAGCTATGCTCTCTAAGACATTGTGGTTTTTACAAACTAATCAAACTAGCTTAGCTGCATCTAATTTCAATTGTAAATACATAAAGTTTTTGGACCCATCTCAAAGAATAACTGTAGGCAAATCCTCTGTATGGAAGGACCTCCAATCATGTAAACCAACCATGCTTAGAAATACATGTAAAAGAATTGGAAATGGAAATACAACAAGAGTATGGCTTGACCCCTGGATACCTAATAACCAAAATTTCAGGGCAATTCCAAAGTCACCTAATATTAATATCAATGAATCACTATTTGTGAAAGATCTCATATGTCCTACTTCTAGATGTTGGAATCTTGATTTGTTGAACAACTTATTTGATGAAGATACTGTCAATAACATTAGAAAAATTTATATTCTGAATACTAATCTAGAGGATAAATACATTTGGACTGCAAATGACAATGGTTGCCATTCTGTTAAAACGTTCTATTTAAAAGACCAAGAGTACAGATTCAGTATAGGACAAGAGAGGTTTTGGAACAAAATCTGGAAACTCAAGATTCATAATAGATTTAAACTCCATTTATGGAGAATTGCAAAGGGTTGTCTCCCTTGGGCAAACTCACAGGACAATTGCTCTCCACTGTATAAAGCCTCAAAGGACAATAATCTTCACTTATTCATTGAATACCCATTCGCTTGAATTGCATGGCGAGAATCGAATTGGAAAGTCTACAGTCTTCCTTTTAATGATTTGGTTGATCTCATCGATTTTATTTGTGATCTGCCGATTTTTCATTAAATATCAATGAGAAGGATCAATTCACCCTTTTTGGAAGTATATTGTTATACAACCTATGGAGTTTATGAAACAAAATTGAACATAATGATGTTCTACCTGACTTGAAAGAGTTTCTACAAAATTGAACTAAATTTTTTGTGAGTTTGCAGAAACTGTGTCTACTAAGAATAATATGGATTCAGAATTACTTTTACACCTAATACCATCATGCACCATCCAAAGCAGCTATACCCAAGAGGGTAATAGAATTGACATTTATGTGGATGCTGCATGGAGTAATAATTATGCATATGCTGCATGGGTGGCAATCTAGAAGGAAAAAGGATCGCTTATTGGAGCCAAAAAATGAAGGCCATTTCATCAAATCAAGCTGAATACCAAGCTGTCGTACTAGCAACAAAAATAGCTATCAAGCATCACTGGACAAATATGATCATCTTTTCTGATGCCACAGCAAGTAGTGCTTTCAGCAAGCAAGCACCAACTTCCTTGCTGGGATTCACAAACCATCTTCTCTGATTTGGAAGACTTGATGTATGCTTTTGATTCTTGGACAATAAACTGAATATCTAGGGATAGAAATGGTCTTGCTCATTCTTTATGCCAAACAGGACTTTTACAATGTACAGATAAATTGTATTTTTTTTTTGATTTCTTTAGTCTACCTAATATGAATATGTAAGGTTACCTATAAAAAAAAAGGCTTTGTATCCTCTTCTCTTCGAGGTATGAACGAGTCAATCTCGATCAGTTTCTTCTTCAGGAACTTCAAGTTCTCCAACTCCTCATTTTTTTCCTTTAATCGTGGCAAAGGGCCGGTACAATTGACCACTGTGAAAGATATAGGGAATGTCGGGGGCACGGTCGCCCCTACTTGGATTCGGGAAAGGAGAAAAGAAATCAAATTTCTCATGCGCTCCACTCTCTCCGGGACTCTTTATTCGAGCTCTTTTACTCGTCCTCTATATCTTTGAAAAGCGACATTTAAAGGTGAGCCAGATACATAGATGATATGATAAACTTAACTAATGAATATTTGATGAAAAATTAGATAAGATAGGACTGATAGGCTTCATTCATTTCATTCATTATACCTCAATATATACAAGATGTACACTGCCCGGGGAAGGAAGATAATCCTACAAAATAAGTAATGAAATAAATGAGAAAATACAAGGAAGGAAAGTATCCTAGCTAACTAAAAATATTGATACATATTATTTTACACATGTGATAAATATGTCTCTAATATTTGACACGTAAGCAAATATATTAAATCATGTCTAAAAAATTATTATTATTATTATTATTATTATTATTATTAAATAGAAAAAGATGATGTTCCTTAGACCTGGTAAGTTTTAACACGTCATATCAACTTGAGGTTGACCTATTGGTTCCCTCACTAGGTCCTCAAATGGATGATCCCAGGATCGAATCCCATGTTGGGAGGGTCCACATAAATTTTCCTAGTGGTCCCTCCTGGCCCGACCGCAGATTAGTCACGATGTGCTCTTGACTGGCCCGGGGATACTGCTTGGTGCAAACTAAAAAAAAAAATTGACACATCACGACTCACGATAATTCAACATGATACGAAGTTAGTTGGGTTCAGGTTAAGCCTAAATGGGTTGATCCATGCAACCCATTTACATAAACGGGTTAAAACAGATTGAATCCGCGTAACCCGGCGTGATACTATTAAACTCGTTTAATTATGTATTTATGTATTAAGCCCATTAACCCATTTAAAGATATTAAGTTAAAATTATAATAACACCACAAATATTTAGTTATACGGGTTAAACGTATCGTGTCGTATCAACCTGATTTTAAACAGGTCATCTTTGTATTTGAAGGTTTTGACTCACCCGTTTATTAAATGGATCGTATACGTGTTGAGGTACTTTTGACATAAACCTATTTAGATATATGCGACATGTTTAAACATGACACGACACGTATTGTCAACGTTAGTGTCCCTGCTTTTTGGCCAAGATAATTACAAGGTATCCCTTCCTGCTTTACCTAATTTTTGTTCCAATCAAATCTCTAAATCTAATTATCTTCTTTTATTATCATTTATTATTATTATGAAGCTAAATGAAAAATTAATCCGCGTCAAGGTGATAAAAATTTTCTACATGTAATTTCTTATATTTTTCTTCCTTTTATTCTCTATTGAATGATCCAAAAGATAGCATGAATGAAAAATTTTGAAAATATCTAATGTGATAAAAATGCTTTCTACCAGTACGTAATATCCTATATTTTGAAATCTAATGAACAATAATTTATTTCAAGTTCGAGTAAGATGAGTTAACTAAATAGCAAAACTCTTAATCGCGGATTTTATATACTTATATAAGACTTTAACTAAAAAAAAACTTAATAAAATAAAGAGAGATCAAATCAACTAAATCAAATTGTATCACTCCGCGGGTCAAACTTCTTTTAATTTTAACGGTTAAATATTTTGCTTTTACTATGTATTATATTTTATATATAATTTATTTTACTATGACTTATACGTAATGTTTAATACTCAATATTCACTCTTATATGACAACATATTTACACTTACCGAAGGTGTTTACACTTACCACAGGGTGGCCATTCGAGTTTGTCATTCGCGCTAAGAGGGTATGAGCCCACATAGAAAATTTCCACCGAGTATCCACGTGTCAAGAGAAGGCCTTGCCGGGTCATCATCAATTTCGCAGAGGTCCCACACACTTTAGGTCTTGTCTATTTCCGACATGTCAGAAAGATTCTAGTCAGCTAGCTGTGTCACGGACCTCAAACAGTTTAGATTTCCCACAAAAACCGTATACATTGAGAGAATAAAATACAACTTACTCTACTAAAATTTTCCGTATTTCTTTATTTTTATTTTATTATTTTTACACTCACGTATATTCTTTATAATTGGAAAAATGAAGTTTGCTATAAAATGAAGATCGCTCCACCAAACTTAGATTCATTAAGGTGTTTTAGCATTTCTGATCTGATCAAATTATATTTAAGTAGGGATTATTTGTATATATAAGTATAATAGTTGGATTTTATATGATAGAAAATAACATAACTAAACATTGACAGCAACAGATGTTCATCCAACCAGTTATGACCGGTCAAATAAAAGAAAGAAGAAAGAGATCGGAATTTAATACTTTTATTTATAAATAATTATGTTTATCATAATTATAGTAATATGTCCAACTAAAGAAAAATTATGAATAATAATACGCAAAATTGTTAAATTAATATCTTTCTTATTTTATAATATTGACATGCTTATATAACTGTACTTTTTTTAAAAGTTGCATCATGTTATACAAAAATAATAAAAATACTGAAAATTTAGCTTAAAAACACTTTATAAATTGACAATGTTTTCCTATTTTATACACTCAATACATCTCCTAGATATAAATTTTTTCGATCATAAAATATTCATATAGAAGGAGATGGAAGAAATGTGTAAATGATGAAAAGAATGTAAATGAAGAATTATTAAAATTTGTGAAAAATATTAAAAATAAAAAAATTAAGAAAAATAAAAAGAATATCCATGAAGTTGAGAGTAGGAAATTCTTTATACTCTCCCTTAGATGATTGAAAGTAAGATATTCACCCTCCTCTCTATTAGAGAAGTTTTTAAAACTCTCCTTTAGATTAAAAGAATAGATGTCAATCTATACCCGTCGACCCATCCAAAGAAGGTTTTATTTTATTTTTTTATGAGGAAGATTTATAAGTTTAAGAGATAATTATAGTGAAAGTCTTGTATGTTTATTATTTTCGGTAGTTGAGTCATGTAAGTTTGAAATGACTAATTCGGTCCTATAACATCAGTTCCGATACATTTTCAGTCCAAATAGTCACAGTTTTGTTGACGTGGATTTCACGCTGTTAACAATTCCGGTAACGGAATAATGACGTTTCTGACTAAAAGTGTAACAGAATTGATCTTGTAGGACCGGATTAGCCATTTTCAAATTTATAGGACTCGGTTGCAAAAAACGATAAACATATAGAATTTCCAGTGTCATTTTCTCATAAGTTTAATATAATGGTAGGAGATAAAGAGAAATGAAATGGGCAAATAATTTTTACGGCGAGAATCGAATCTCTAACCTCTTGGCTGTGTGACAGAGGTGTATGTTAATGCACCTAGCCCCGCTCCTCAAGCAATTTTAATTTTTCGTTCCCATCGTAAATCAAAAGACAGAATCGATCAATTTTGGCTAGCCGCAATGAATCTGGCTGGTTCATCTCGGATGACTTTGAGAATTTAAACACAAGAAAAGGGATTCGAATTTACTTGCATCTACAGTAAACAGAAAATCCGGTAAAAAAATAGATTTTACGTAGTAGTACTTAACCTCTTCCAAATTAAGAAATCTCCATTTTGATTTTACAGTATCAAGAAATGGTATCTAAATTACTGTCAGAAAAATATATAAAAGGTCACTCGGCCAAACGGGAGAAATTCTGAGCTCATATTTCCTCACAATGTAATGCGAGGAAATACTAATTAAATGTTATTAACTGGCAAAATTAATTAATATAGAATAGTTATCGTAACTATTACTAATAAAAATAATGTAATTGATCTTTCGGGTAGGGCTATCTAAAATTTTTTTATCGTTACGAATTATCCGTAATAATTAAATTATGGCTGCGAAGGATTTATGGACACTCGCTTTAATTTGCTTTCTCTCAGTCCCCATTTCCGACATATCTGAAAGATTCTAGTCAACCGGCCTTGTTATGGACCTCAAGCAGGTTAACCACAAAAACCAGAAGAAAACACAACTCACTCTAACAAAATTTCTCATATTCCTTTATTTTTCCTTTATTTTTATTTTTTAATCATTTTCACACTCACGGATATCGTTTATTATCGAAAAAAATGAAGTTTGCTATAAAATGGAGTTCACTCCACTAATTTAATCCCCTGTGAAAATGATTGGTGATACTGTTTTGTGAATCAAAATGGAATGCTTGCATTCGAGCAGATCTATCAGTAGATAGTCCAGACCTAGAGGAATCACATTTGACATTAAATTCAACCGAGATTTCAAGCTACTTGCAATTTATTAAACTCAGGTCCACATTCCAGTTGGTTCTCGAGAAATCTAAAATTTTCACATTATTCTTCTGCTTAAAAATGGAGAGCTAAAAACAGACAACATTAAGACATTATAGGACTCGGAGAAGAAGGATATGAAGGTTCCTTCAAATCATTCGAATTTTGGCCCCAGATTTCATCCGATCTTGGGCAACAGATTTTAAGAAGGAAATCGATGAAGATATGCAGACCTATCATGGGGAGGGAGGATGGAAATGGAGCTGAGATCACGGGCCTTGTCGATCTTTAACTTCACCACCTTCACTCTAATCGTTAGTTCACTTTTCCCGTTCAAACCGACTATACAGAGGGCCTTACAGTCTACTCAACCATGATAAAAAAGAGAAAGAAATGTTGAACTTTGAAGAAAGAGCCATCAAGCATACACACTTGTTTGTCTGTGATGACTTACCAATAGAGATGAGTTGGATACCAACTAGAGAAATCTGCTTTGTCTTGCCACGTAATCTGCTAGATTATTTTAGAATTTCATTACGGAGCAAAGATGCATAATAACGAAGAGAGTAAAAAAAGAGCAAGGTGTCATTAAAAGGATATGAGCAAAAAATAGCAAGGTCTCAATAATAGCTAGGCTCCCTCTTTCAATTTCATCAACAGTAAGTAGAGCAGCCTCACGTTCGCCATCGTCTCGAGGACCATGACGCTCCGCAACGGGAAGATCGAGTTTTCGAATCTCTTGCTCTGGCTGAGCACCAACGGACCCAGCACGATCCCTCCCTGAGGCGAACAGACAGACAACTCAGGACATGATTGAAAACTCTATAAATCACAACAATGCTCTACGATCAGGAATCGTAGTCACAAACAGAAAAACTCGGAAAAATCTCATCATCTGTCTTTAGGGCTATTTACCAAGATCTCCGAGATGACCCGTGGCTGCTTCAATGGCTTGAGGATGTAGAACATGGCCCAGGTCATGATCACCACGAGCGTCAACTGAAGGATGAAGAGAGGAAGCGAGTAATCGAGTGGGTTATCCCCCTGCCATATGCCGTTGGTCGTGATCATGGTCGGGGCGTAGCACACCACCGAATTGCTTGACGCACACCCGTCCATCTCTTACACTCAGCTATGTACGTATCCACTCTTTCTAGCCTTATGATATCCCTCTCTCTTGTGTACTCCCGAAACCCGAACTTGAGCGGCTCCAGGAACGCGATGCTACTTCCTCCACGGTCTTTGCACGGGGATTGGTTTTGAAACCCGATGGACTGACAATGCGATCGTCTAACGGTTGCTACCTGGGAGGCTATCTGTCTTTTGAGTGTCTGTCGGATCTGTTGTTTCCTGTTCCAATTTAAGAATCTGCAGAGGAAGCAGATGACCTAGCTTCTGTTTTCTCAGTTTTTTCGGTTTTTTCCGTTTCTTGGTCTTCTTTGGAGATAGGGAAGAACAGAGAAATACAGGGAAGGAAGTGGACCAAGTGGTTAACATTCGATGGCTGCCAGCCCTAGTGGTTGTTAATTGCATGTGTGTTCCTGACATATATGTCTTTCTATTTTAAGGTTGTTCACCCCAAGAACATATATACAGGGAATTTTTCGTCATGCACCACCATCCGGGTTCGAGCAGAGGGGCTGCCCTGTAAAGGTCTCCCGATCATTTTTCTTCTCTACTCATAAGACTCAAACCTAAAACTTACTTGAACGAAAGAGGTGTCAAGCTATCTCAGCCGAGCCGCATCGGTAAAAAACATGTCCATTCTGTTATGGCATGGACAGACAAGAACAGGTTTCCAGGTTGCTGTTACCATCAGATAACGGCTGCCATCTCAAAGTTTTCAGGAAACCAACTGGTCGAGCAGGGCTTAGACTTAGGTTAAAACTTGGGTTTGGACCAATGGGAAACCTACGGATTACTTGTTGGTCTTACAGGTTTTTTTACTTCTGTCCACGCCATCAGAATAGAACATGACTTCATAATCTTCTAGTTAGGTGTCGAGAACAAGCTATTTCCTTGGACGTCGTCTCCTTCGCAACCCGGATTCTGTATTCAGATAACACGAAAACATTGATCAGAGCTATAAGAATATAGCTCGAGGAAAGTAGACCGTCGATGTGAACGAGAGAATTTTGAAGTTATCTCGACGTTGAAATTTTGTGACATGGAAAGTGGAAAGTCATTGCCGTCGTCTTTTATGGAAGGTCCCAAGTAAAGCAGTCTCTCATTTTTTCTACATTTGTCCATTCACTACTACTCTTCGGAAAGCAACCACAAATATTAATCCTATAAGCAAGTGGAGGGTTTTGCCAACATTCAACAGTATCTTTTGACCTTCAAAAAAATACAAAAAAAACTAGCGAATGGGAATCCGTTGTACGTACGATAAATATTTGCGACTATAATTAAATTCTACATACTTGATCTTTACTTAGAAGTTACAAAAATTATGGAAAAAGAAAAAGTTGAAGAAGTAGAGAGAGAGAGACCCTAGTTCAGAAGGCTCATTCTTGACAGTTTCAGGACACCTATCAGAGATTACTTACTATGCATTTGTCGGAGTTCTTGTGAGATAGACGATTGGAATCAAGAGGGGGATATGACAAGTTGATCGTGGAAAAAGAAGAATTTGGGATGAGAGAGTGCTTGAGAATAAATAGGAAGTTGAGTGTGGGGTATTGTAGAAGAAGTACGAACCATTTTGTGTAAATAATCACTCTTGAAAAAGTAAATGGATAACATACCTAATTAGAATAGTGGATAAGAAATATTAGGAACCGTTACATTGAGTTGAAAGTAACTGTTCTATAGTATTCAAAATGACAATGACGACCTTATCCACATTATAAATTATTTATGGGTAAATTGACTTCAGGGGCAGTTTTGGTAACAAAAAAAGAGATCAAAACTGTCTCATAGTATCTTAAAGTAATAGAGAAGATATTTACAGTATTAGATATTTATAAATTTAATAAACCCTAATTAATTTTTTTATCAGTAAACCCTAATTAATCTTTATTTAGATGGGATCGACCCAGTAATGCAAAACTTTGTTTAATGGTAGAAAATACCGGATCACTTCAATTAATCTGTGGTATTTCAATTTGGGGGTGCCCCTAACTTTTG
>JAOYND010181657.1:0-17779 GCA_025802135.1 Lagerstroemia fauriei | reverse complement strand
GTCCTTAAGCTGCTCGACTAGAACAGGTTTATCAAAGGACATGTATTTATTCACGAGGGATTTCGAGGTCTTACCAATGGTGCACAACGCCTTGCACACGTTCACCCTTCGTGCCCGAGATCTTCTGCCGTTATCAGGGTTGACCGGACGTCTTCCTCTAGCACTCCTTCAGGCTATGCAAAACCTGCAAAGCCTTCACCTTTGCATCCGAAACCATCGTACTTCTCTACCTCGAACCTCGCCACCGACATCTATGGCTGCCCCGAACTTGGCTCTGAAATCTTCTCAACCTAGGCTTTGATACCAGTTTGTTGGGATTTACGCCCGATTGTTGATGCCTGAATTTTGAGTGCGACCGCAGCGGAAAAACTGAGAGGTAAGAGAGAAACGCGAACACCAGATATACGTGGTAAAACCCTCACCTGAAGGAAACCTCCACGGCACAGAGCAAGCAATCTCAACAATAATGATTACAAATTAATTTTAATTTGATGGATATGTCACATCAATGTTATCACGTGGGGTAACCGATATACTAGAGACTCTCTCCTTGTATATTGTGTGGTAATGCTGTTAAATAGTGAATATTGTCCATCAATACATGGTAGATAATTTTGTTTTCTTTGCTAGATAAGATTTTAGGTATATTCACTGTGGGTCCAAAGAGGACGCAAAAAATATAAATCATGTGTCATGTAGAAAAGGAGAAATTTTTAGATAATTCTATCTCTCTACACGTGACGCGAAAAAATACTGATTAGATTGTGATATCACATAAAAATCGCATTCAACCATGAGACATGAATATGTCTAAATTCAACACAAGCTCAAACTCTACAAATAAATATTTTTTTTGAAAAAGATTTTGATACAGTTGATACTACTCCCATTCTATGACTTAGAATTCCTGAGTTTGATTACACCAGTGAGACTTTTTTGTGCATTCGTACAAAAATAAAAAATTCTATCTTAAGCGTACGGGGCATAGATGGGCTTTTCTGGAAATTGATTCGTACGTCAGAGCCTATCAAGCTTCGTTAATTCCCAAAAACAGCACAGACAACTCTTACGTGATCCTACCTCACCACTTAACATAAGAAAGTACCAATTAAAATATGAAAAGCGAGCAAATTAGTGTTAATCCCAAGCAGTTGACATAATTAATACTAATCAAAGCAATGTGATTAGTTCTTTCTCATCACATCATTATGATGTAAGATTATCTAATATTTTTTTCCTTGATGGCGTTACATATTTTGATTTCTTAATTGTGATTAATAATTGATACGTCCCACATCGGTTGTGGAGTGCCTCCTGGACTAGCATATAAGATCAGGGCCAACCCTTCACTCCTGAACTAGTTTTTGGGTGGAGTTAGGTCTTGAGTTCTTATCATTTGGTATCAGAGCCACTACTCCACTATTCTACTGGTGTCGCTTGGGGTTCAACAGATCGCCGACCGAGGCAGTCAGGTCTCAAGGGGGTGGGGATGATGCGTCCCACATCGATTGTGAAGTGCCTCCTATGCTGGAATATAAGGTTAGGGCCAACCCTTCACTCCTGAGCTAACTTTCGGGTGAAGTTAGGGCTTGGATTCTTATCAATAACTAAAGTCTAACTTTGCTAAATTACTTTGTTGAAGATCTATCAGGTGTCGGTGGAAGTCACTACGGCGGAGTTGGCTCTCATACCCATTAAGAGATGAAATGACTTTTCATGGTACGTTATTTTCCAAGAGAAGCGCTCGCCAGAAGTTTTACCTGTAAAACATGTATAACAAGAAAAACTCTAGTATGCAACGGGTATATGGTTGATGGAATGTGATAAACTAATAGTATTTAGTTATTTATTGGGATTTTTTAGGACTTTATTATAAAATTTTAAAATAACTGAATATTATTAGTTTGTGATATCATATAAGTATCGTCACGTTATATATCTGTCACACACGGTGCTCCCTCGTACAACAGAGGTTTTAGCGTTGAAAGAAATAATTACGTACTAATACTGTATACCTTTTTTGTCTTGCATGCATTAATACGTGTTTATGATCAGGGGCCAATTAATGTGAACCAATTATGAGAAGATCAGACATTCTAGCTGTCTGAATGAATGAATGGTCTACAACTCTCATTTCGAAATTCATAGCACTTTTGTCATTAAATTATAGCAAGATGACTTGTTACATGAACATGTGTTTTCTTGTTTTGTAAAAGGTAAGGTGCACTAAAGAATGATACATTACCTTATCAAATATATATATATATATATATACACACATTTGATATTGAGGCATATATAGGTTTCGACTAACCAATTGCACAGTCCCATATGTACACTTATAAGTGCAAATGACATGATAAACTCAAAAGTGCATGCCGACTCCCAATGAATTTGACAAATAATAGTATAATAATGTGATAGTGTGACCATAATATTTGAATTTAACAAAATTGTTTCCGTGGAATTCACTTGCTTCGATTTCACTTGACCCATGGAAACCGTCAGTTTTGGGCAAGACAAGACAAACTGACCTTCACTTTTGTCAGCTAAGAGCCAAGTCAACAGAGAGAATGAGTGCATACATGCTGCACTAACTCTAAAACCATTCCACATTTTTCGTTCATTAATGATGAAAATTATTTCCACTTCTAACAAACAATGGATAGCAATTAATATGGGTTCCCTTAAACGAGACCCGGTTATGTAAATAAAAAAATTTATAATTTGAAGAGATTTAATTTTTAATGAGTTAATTTAATTTAATTTATATTAATTAATATCTATTAAATTTTTAAATAACAGGTTCAAACACAACTTTTTCAAAATTAGAGTCTATCGTTAGCTGCCAAGTCAGCGGCCATCTTGTGTTTGGAACACTTGTGTTCTTTTTGGTCAAGAAGACTAGCAAATTGCCAAGGTTGACTTTGCTAATGGATAATTAATTAGGACCGCTCTTAATACTTCTTTTTTCCGCTTAGAAAAATAATTGATGCATATATTAGCTGAAAGATAAGGAAATAAAAAATAAAGAAATACGAAAAAATTGTATAGTTTTCACTGTACTATCTCTGTGCATGCATACAAAATCAATATACAATTCTCATCTTCAAAATTCTCTCTTTTATTAATATCGATAAAATTCATCTAACATTTTATAGATTTGATTAAGATTCAAGGGTGTCGACTGCGCCATTGCTGCACCCCTTGATCCGTCCTTGTAGCGGTCAACTCCAACTAATTAAGTGAAGGAAATTAATTGGATTCCGTCTCCCTTGGTTTCAATCCCGTGCCCATCTGCAGGGACGGATGCATGACTTCCATTCAGGGGCAAAACTAACAGGGAGCTGGATAATGAATTTCAAGGAGGACGAAATAAGATAGTAAATTTTGTATAGAGTAATCCTAAGGGTTGGCTCAAATGGATAGGAGTGCGTGTAATCACGTGGAACTCCACGAGATTAAAAGTTCGATTTCCCCATTGAGCGTGTAATCCTTGGTGAGGTCACCCACACATATGCATTACACATGGATATACCTGAATCCATGGGTTTGTAAGATGTTCATGGGTATTAGAAAAATAAACTGCTCGTTATAAAAAAATATAAAAGTACTAGTACTCTCTCCTAATGAGTTCACAGTTGACAGAGTGCATCTTAGAATTTCTGGACTTTTTGCTTCCCAAATTAATTAACGTACGTTATCCATACTATACAACACACAGATTATAAATACCAAGCAAAACCCCACATGCATGCAAATTTTACTTGATTTTATCCAATTTTTATTGAATAATACATAGTCCTCCCCTTGAACTTTTCACGTTACTTCCCTATAGAATTTCGTCCCCCTGAATAAGTTTTCTGGACCCGTCTCTGCTTCTACATCTACCAAAATAGTCGAAAGACAAATAAGATTGTCCGTAAAGTTTAAAACGGAAAAAGAAATGGCATGGAAAGCTGGTGGCTTCTCTTCGCCATCGGTTGTGGCCATTTTTGCTGCAGAATTCTCATCGCTATTTCTATCTTCATGCTGTTCTTCTATTTCCAGTCCGCCCTATTGGTCTCTCATCGACTTCCGCCTGCTCAATTTCTGCCTGCTCGAACTCGGCCTGGCCTAAGATACGGTACGCGTTTAATTGATTGGAATAATATATCTCACATTAGTTACTGAATCTTCCTATAGGCATACGCGTGAGTTGTTCGAACCGTGTTGATTGGCAAGTGAAGTTGAGGTTCAATCTACAAATATTTGTGAGGTAATTGAAGAAGAGTTTGGATCGACTTTCTACTCCATCGTGTGTATATATATATTATTGAAGAAATAATCTACAATTTACATATAAAAGGAAAATACAACGGAAACTGCGAGGCAATTGTTAATATATATTCACATTTGGCCACCGTTAAGCTTGGCGATACGTGTTGTGTCGTGTCGTGTCATGCCGTGTTTAAATATTTCATGTTTAAAAATTTCGTGTCTAAACAGATTCGTGTCAAAAGTTCATCAACCCGTATACGATCTGTTTATTAAACAGGCCAAAAACTTCAAATATGAACACAACTACTTTAAAACCGGGTTGACATAACACAACACGTTTAACTCGTATAATTAAATGTGTAGGTGTAATATATTTTTGTTTTAACTTAATATGTTTAAATGGGTTAATATATTTGACACATAAGCACATAATTAAAAGGATTTAGTCGTATCATGTTGGGTTACATAGGTTCAACCTAGTTTAATCCATTTATGTAAACGGATTACATGGGTCAACCTGTTTAGACTTGAAACCAGTTTAGACTCAACCCGAACCCGCCTAATTATGTGTAATATCGGGTTGGGTTATCATGTCGGGTCAAAAGTTGCCGGCCTAGTCACCTTGTTAGTTATAGATAAAAATTGTGTTCTTATTTTAACAAATTTTATTATGCCTAGTATATATATTATTTGATCTTTCAATGGGAATTAACCTATAAAAAGCTACCCTCTTTCCTTTAAATTCTTAAATAATTATGTTTTCTAAAATAAATTAAATAATTTTCTTGTATATCTTTTATTATTTTTGTCTGCTAATTGAGATAAAAATATGATACATCTTAAATCTGGATCAAATCTCCTAGTCTCAGATGGAAATAAATAACATTGATAGAGTAGGACTATTGTACTGTATACATGAATAGGTAGGTTATCAGCTACTTTTGATTATTGGGTTTCTTTTTTTTTTTTTTGCTCAAATGGGTAATTCATTCAATATGATTGTCTACAAAAGGCAATTACATTAGGGACTAAGCACTATCCTCTTCCCTAGTCAAGACCCATTGTCGGAGGGAGGAGAGGAGAATAGGCCCCACAAAATGTAGCTTGGATGCCCATTTAGCTAAATTGTGAGCAAGGAAATTGTCCGAACGTGACATGTAACACACATTCCATGAATCAAAATAGATGAGAAGATCATGCAGCTGTGAGATAACATCCTTGATTGTTGCTGTCTGAGGCAAGTCTTTGTGTAAGATTGCCTCAACTATGTCTTGGGTGTCCCCGTTTAAAAGGAAGCGATCAGTCTGCATGTGTTTGGCACACTGAATAGTTGTAAACACTGAATAGTTGAAAGTGCTGCCTGGGCCTCACCTTCAGCTAATGAGGTTGCCGTGCTTTTGTTTGACCAAGCTTGCAGTAGCGAGCCTTTAGAATTCACACATGCAAGACCACCGATCCAGACATCTGGGAGGGAGACTGCAACATCGAAGGAGAGTGTGATCTATTCTGCTCGCAGCCTGTTGTTTCCTCTGCTCTGCTTGAAAGACATAGTCTTCCATGCTGAGATGTGCTCGGCCAATCGCCTGTTGATTGTTGTTGCTGCTTGGAGTGGGTTAAGCACATGGAGGTGCTGCCTGTTGTTGTTTCGGAGAAAGCAAACATGATCAATAAAGATTGCCGCTTGCAGGAGGAATTCATGTTTGGCTTCAGCCGGTAGTGGCAATCTGCTGTCAAAGCCCAGGATGACCTTGACCCACAGAGCAGCTGAGATCTTAGCAAAGGCATCGGTTCTTAGTGGCTACTTCAGGTGGGACCAAATAATTCTTGTGAAGAGGCATGACACCAGAATATGTTCAATTGATTCCTACCCTTGGTGACAAAGGAAGCAGCCATGCGATACTATCACGAAGCATTGGCTCAATATATCGATGGTGGGCAGGGAGTTCCATGCTACTTTCCATATCAGTATTTTGAATCTCTCATGGATCTTCGCACGCCAGTGCTCAGGTTGTAATCGAGGGTTGGGCAAGAAACGAAGTTTCTCATCTTGCTAGTAAGCATCTAGAGATGAGAACTGGCCATTTGCTTTAGCTGCCCAGGTCAATCTGTCTTTTGTTGGCTCCATCGGTAGAGGAATGCGCAGTATTTTGGATGCTGTGGAAGCATCGAAGATGGTCTAGACTAGCGTGGTCTTCCATGACATGGTGTCGACGTTAATGAGCTCGAAGACCCACCTATATTGGCTTAGTTCCTCTGCATTCATGAGATTATTACGTGTGGGTTTGAACTTGGAGGTCCCCGGTACCCAGGGATCTTCCCAGATCATGATGTTAGTTCCATAGCCAACTTTAAAGCATGAACCCTCTTTGATGATGTCTATGGTCGTGCACATGCCCTTCCAGAAGAATGATGATGTCCTAGGTGGCTTATGATGCAAGATGGAGCTGTGGTGAAGATATAAATATCGTAACAAGTCAAGGTGCGGGCTATGGGTTTGACAAGCAAGAGACCACGAATGTTTCACTAGAAGAGCTCTATTATGATCATGTATTCTTCTAAAAAAGCACCTCTCTCCCACCAGAAAGATAGACTGGAATAGGGATTTCGATTTCTAAAAAAGATTGATTTTTTTTCTACCAAGGAGACAGCTAAATTACTGAAAGCTAGATTTACTCGAACATACTAATTACAAATTAAGAAAGAGAGAGATGTTGTTTTGTTGCAGGTCCCACTCACTGGAAACTAGCAAAAGCCTCTACAACGAAAGCGTTCAGAGTCCTCCGGCCGGTGCCGAAGTGGGAGCAACATTTCTCTCTCTCTCTATATATATATATATAAAACAATAAGCTGAAACCTTTGAGGCTTCAATAAGTCGATCGAGTGTGATTTGCTTCGTATTTTCTGCATAATTTCCAAAAATAAGTGTTCCAGTTCAAAAGAAATTGCAACTTTATGTATCCTTCACAAGAATAAGTTTGAAACTGATCTAGTGCCAAAGAGGTTGCATTTGGCACATATGTATGGAATATTAAAAGGCAATAAAGCACCAGTTTGGATATAGGAAATGATCTTGATCACCACTACCCTATTGACGTTGGTTTGTCCGAGCATTAAAACTGTTAAACATACAAGAAATACACATGGTACCAAAATCAATTTCCCAATAAGAAAATACAATCATATCCATTGATTCTCTGTATTATTTCCATGATCATCTACGAGATTCCATTCAACCAGATGATGAGCTTGAATGCTAGACCGGCCGTCTAGGTAAGGGTAGACAATGTAGATGACAGTCGCTTGTTTGTATTTTTTTTTCCTTCAATAGTAGAGACTTCGTTGCATACTTATAGTAATGACACAAAATCAGGGCACACTTGGATAGCCCTAAAAATTATACAAGTCAGTTTTGCCTAGAGTCTTCTCCTTCTTCCTAACCTACTCACAGCTCTATTCTACTTCTTCTCTATCCAATAAAATTCCCAGTGAGTAAAGAAATTAGAGAAAACCAAAAAAATCTTTGAACTGTTGTTTTACAAGAAAGAGAAAAAACATGTTTTTTAAACATGTTTTTTAGACGAGAAATTTGAGTATGTAAGAGGGAGATACCTGGACCACAGAAGTGTTGGGCATCCGAGGGGATTTGTTGGAGATTTACTTGAGTGGTCGTGTGACAGAATAAGTCAACACTCGTATCTTGATGTAAAGTAGATCGAGAGGGTGAGGTCCGCTGTTCAGGAGACACGGGCCCAGGTATGTGTTTGAAGAGAAGACTCGGGTCGATATCTAGCTACAGGGTAGTCGGCCGGGTCGGTATTGTTGGTTCCTACGTTACCTGCTAAACAGCCGTAACCAGCTAGTTAACAAGAAACTCCACGGAATGCTGCTCGACAACCTTTCATGCGTTGCATTGCAATCGAGTGCTTCGAGAAAAGGACTTATTAAGAGCGGGCTGATGGATCAGTTTGGGATAAAGTACTATATCACATTGAAATCACGCAACAACGAATTAATCACCTAAGTATTTCGAAAAATTTGAGGACTGGATAAATGGTTAGTCCAAGCTGATAGGGCGAGTGTCTGAATCGTAAGGTAATTAACGAGATGAGAGGTTCAATTCCTCTCTTACACACGTAGTTCACGGTGAGGGTGTTCATGTGTTCAGGAAGAACAAACTCTTCATTATAAAACAATTTTCACTATTTTCTCAGGCTTGCCATCACTAATAGCGGATCCCGACTCATCACCAACGAAGTCAAGAAGTGTCATCCTTGTATCTCAAAAAAATTCAAGGTAAACTCAGGCCACCATGAGAGTCTAACCTAAGAATCTCTCCTGCATCTCTTCAGCCATTACTTCGGTGGTCACGCACCACAAAGGGGAGTCACAAAAGCTCTAACTAATTTTACTTGCGAGAGAGTCACGATCCTTTATCTCCAAAAATTCTACCTAATTAAGTTAGAAAAAAAAACTGAAAAAATGAAGAAATTTTTAAAAATATTGACTACCCTAGTTGATTGGTATGATCTCATTTTTAAATATATTTCAAATGTTTAAAACCTTCTACTTACTTTTAGTGTTTCATTTCATGATGGCACTCCACCCTTGCTGCCATATGGGCACTCCATGTAATTACTTAAAGAAAAAAAAAACGATGGGGTTAATTTCGCTCTGTAGCTTATTTAAATCCATTCCCACCCGGGGCATATACGTTATGGGTATTTAAGGTGCCATTTACGGAAAAAAAAAGTCTTATATGTAGTGGGTATATCATATAATATGTGTTACAAACTAATGGTTACATAATATACAAACAAAAATGTAAAATTCCATTGCGATTTATAAAAAATTGGGCCTTTATTCGTATGAAATCTAAACTTAAAAGTGGTAGTACTCAATTCTAACATCTAGCAAGTTATTTTGAATTGAGCATTTTTACCATACTTAGGAGGAGGGACAATTGATCATGAGCCAGGTTTTTTCATGTTCGAGTTAACAACTGACCAATAGCCATTCTATTACATCGTTAGGATAACAATTGATCACAAATCCAGTATTTTTCTTCCAGTATCGAGCTTAATTCCACGAGTTCCATCCGAGTTCAACAAATAACAATTATCTGGGCACTAATCTTCCATTTTGGGCTTACGAACCACAGGCTTCACAAGGTGCAAGCACATAAAGTAAAATTTCCACCGTCGGTTATAAGAAGGTTCGGTCCAATCCACCTAAAAACCTAAACTTACAGGTAGTAATACCCAATTCTTCTTACGTGTCATATATTTTTTTTTTTGTAATTCATATGTAGAATTCAACACTAAACAAAAAGACATTTACAAATATTTGAAAGATTAAGAATATCATGTTGATGTGTTAAATACTTATTAACTCGTAATAATAGCACATGGTATACTCGTTATATATATCAACCTTTGGAGGCAATTGAGTAAGTTACTCTTTGAACAAAACATGTTATTACATGGAAACTTACGGATCAAACAAATGTTGCATGGAAATCTTCCTTCTTTTCGCTAGCAAAAAGCGGTGAGCTATTTAATAGATAGAGTTGGAGACAATCACAATTGTGTTAATCTTGGCAAGTCAATATTCTGTATTCAATTGACTTTTTTTTGGAAAAATAATTTTGACTTTTATTTTACCACAATTGATGTACAGAGACTAATAAAAGAGTGAATCCCGCAGCTTATGGGCTATCACTCCTTCATCTAGCTCCTCTTGGAACTGGCGTAAGCTTTTAAAGTTTCAAGATTTGGCTAGGCAGCATACCTCATGCACCATTGGGTCGGTAGACACTCTGTTTTCTTGTACGAGGTATGGTCCCCATCCTCTGGGCCACTAATTAACTTCTGGCCAAGAGGAGCTCAAAGCATCCCATCCATTGGCCCAACAACGAAGCTCTCAATGATATTCCAAGAAAGAGAGTGGTGTTGTCCAAGGATTGCCACTGCCCGAGATCTCTAACTCCTTTCCTCTCATTCAATCTTCCGTTAAACTTTCCATTGAAGACCAACACAGCTAGGGAGAATCTCCAAAATTTTCAATATCCAAAGCATGGAATGACATAAGGCCGAGGGCTCCTCCTGTCCAATGGCACACTCTCATATGGTTCAAAGGCCACATTCTCAAAGTATCAACAATCTGTTGTATGACTATTTTAGATCGTTTAGCTGCCAAAGATCGTGTCTCTAGATGGAACTCTTAAGTATCCTCTCAGTGTACTCTTTGTGAACTAAGCACTAAAACCAGGGATCACATATTCCTTCAATGCCCGACGGCGATGAAAGTATGGCAGCAACTGAATACCATTATACAAATTGGACACATTTTTGGAAGCTGGGAATAAGAAATCAGTGCAGCAAAGCGATGGTGGCAGGGCAACCGATTGGACAAGGTGATAGGCAAACTAATTTTCACTTGTTACATCTATTGTATCTGGATTGAGAGGAACATTAGAGTTTTTCAACTTAGCAGCATGAATCCTTTTGTAATTTAAGGAAAAGTCATCACAATGGTTTGGCTTAGGTTACTTCCCATCCCCAATATTCGAAGTAAGGTTGCTACAAGTAGGCTTGCTCCAATCTTCAATCTTGGGGAGCTTTTGTAAAGCTTTTTTGTACATGAATTTTGGAATGAAATGAAATTACACTCATAAAAAAAAATTAAAAGAGTGAATCTCACACACATCAATATGTGAATTTTCCTTTACTTCAAGCTTATCATGGTATCAGAGCAAAATTTCTAACTCAATCCTGCGACATTCCTCCATCTCCTAACTCTGCCCTAATTTCTCAAAGCTCGAGTTACATACTTTGTTCCTTTACTCCCTATCACAACCCACATGGATCCTTCGACCAAGGCACTCCTACCTTCAACTCTGTCTATTAATATTTACCACCCCTTCCGCCTACTAAACAGCGTGCAGCGTTCAATGGGAAAAATCTAATACAATGGCTAACATTGAATACAGATGAATTGGCAAATAGAAGACCTAGTAGAGCGGGCCAGGGGTGTACTCCAGTGGGAGTAAGGAAATGAGATTAACAATCTACTAGCTAGTCAAATTTAGGGCTCTGAAGGATGGCATCCTGCTAGCCTGAGATGTCAACTGCGACTCGGTTTGGTGGAGAAGGATACAAAGGCTGTCTTGCAGTGATAATACATATCAAAATCTATCTTTAATGTGTAGTCGTGGGTTGTGGGAGACTGTTTGCCACCTAGTGTGGGAGTGATGCTGTGTTATCGTCTGACGTCATAACTTAGTTATAAACAAATGGCTTCGTCATTGCTTGTCTTAATTTGCTATAGATACCTTCATCATCTTCATAATCACAATCTTCTCCTCACCCAAGTCTGGGTCTTCATCACCTTAGCCGCGGTAAGCAAACTTTCCCAAAGCTTGTTGGGGAATCGGATTTCTAGCAGCGTCTAAGTGCACTTACCTCTGACCGCTGTGAATATATATTTTTTAATAACGAGGAGTTTATTCTCCCTAAATTCATGAACACTCACAAGTTCAATAATCCGGGTAAGTTTATTTGTAAGGTAAATGTATTGGTGACCTCGTCAAGAGTTACGTGCTGTAAGGGGAATCAAACCTACAACATCATGCACAAACTGGATGCACATCCTACCCAGTTAAACTAAGTCTTAGGAGTTGATCAATGTCAATGTTACCAATTACCTTGGGATATTACACTTGCACGTGCACACAAACAGCTGGTCTCAACAACTCGGGCAATTTTTTCCGTACTAAAGCGAAAGGGATAATCGAACATGAGACCAGCTTTCTCTTCCATCTTTGGGCTATAAAATAGACTATGAGCCAGGTATTTTTATTCCGATCTTGGGCTGACGTGATGTGAGCTCACATAATAATTGATTCTGATAGTATATATAAAATTTTCATTAGATCCATAGAGATTGAGCTCCTATCCATCTAAAAGTCTAAGTTTATAGTTGTGATATTTGGTTCTAATACTATGTAAAACATCCACCTGAACTATAAAAAATTGTACATATATCCATATAAAAATTTAAACTTATATGTGGTGGTATCCAATTCTTCTTATATTTCAAGATATTTTCATTAATTGTCGATGTGAAATTCAATTCTCCGCACTTTCAAAATTTGAGGACGACCAATTTGCCTTTCCCGGTCAATCTGGCTGAAGTCCAACTGCCCAGCTGCCTAATCAACCCATTGAGGTTTGACATTGACATAGAACGCACAATAGTGGGATAGTTTGACCATAATGTGTGAATTTGACAGATCGTTTATGTGGAACTGAATCCTTTCGATTTCATGATGCCCGACTACTTGACCACCTTGACTTTTGCCTGCAAAGCACGCAAGATACACTAATTCTAGTACCATTTACTCACTTTCCATTGATAGATGTAAAAAATTGCACTTTCATATCCAAATCAACCAACAAACGGAGAGAGACTTGTGTGCAACGGATGTACTACGTGACAGTGCTAATGCGGGATCATGAACCAATAAGATTCAATTATTTTAGAATTTTTTTAATAAAACTTAAAAGAAAAAAATCATAAAAATGATTTGATTTAATTGATTTGTAATACCACATAGGTACTGTTACATATCACATAGACACTGTCATGTAGCATACATGTAACATACAAGAATTTCCCAACAAACGTTGTGGGGCCACTGCATTTTGTACATACATCCCAAAAGGGATGTCAAGACTTTCCCATAAAATGTTCTGGCTCGGGAAAGAATCTTTGGCCCACTAAATTCAAATTCAACCCCCACCTTACACTAAAATATTATCAAATGGGATATAAAGTTCCAACTTTCCTTGTAAAATTAAAATTTTACATCCATCCAAACATAATCCTAGTGAATTGACTCGATTTGAATATGCATTATTCAATATTCGTTAGAATTTCTTGAGTAACAGGAGAAAAAACTAACAATTTCATATTACAACCTACATTATATATTGTAAAATAATAACATTTTATATAATCCAACTTTACACCGTAATCTAATTTTACTTGAATCAAACGCCCCGTTAGGGAACAGTGAGAGTTTAATAAAGATATTTGTACTTTGGAAGGGAACTCCATTCACTAAAACCACAGCGGTCTCAGAGACTCGTACCAAATTGAGTCTAATACTCCCTTAAGATGATCATGGACATGCAATGAAATGTTTACGTTGCAGTGATAATTCAAGTTCATGATTTTTCAATTTGATTGATCGAGCAACTCTTCATCATCTGGTTTCTTGGCAACAAACAAAAAGGAGTTTTTCTCTTGCTCCTATAAAAACTCTGTTTTTCTTTTTCTTTAAATGAAGGTTAGACCTCGTGATCAGTGCACATATTTGAAAAATTTTGGTAGCTACAGCGAACTCCTCCTAATCAAACCTGGTTGATAGAGATTACTGAATGTATTATTGGATTCTTCATATTCCCTACGAAATCGTCGGGCCCACTTGGTAGTTCATTGCTCTTCAGGCGCAAAATTCAAAATCAATTAAATTTGAACTTGTCATGAGTGATGAAAATGGCCTCCACAGAATCGGTCTAGGACTTGTCCAGATGAGAATCGGTCGTTTGGTCACCACGGAAGCCTTGGATATTTAATAAGGCTGTCTAATGCTGTAAGCTCCGAGACTCGCTCCCTCCATAAGACGACTTGAAATTGCTCGAAACAGATGGCCTTGTCATTCTCATTGTTCGTCTTAATTTGCTACAGATACCTCAGCATCTTCATCGTCATGATCCTCTACTTCGATTTCCTAATCCAATCGGTCTCTGCCCGACCTGCGGTTTTCCATCCACCTACACGTGGTAAGCAAACTTCCCGTTAAAGCTTGCTAGGGAATCGGAACTATGTTACTGTAGGTTTGCACTTAGCCCCGGACGATATCAATATTACGTACGTTAAGAAATTTTGAGTACAACCACCTATAAGTTTAGGTTTTTATGTCGCTATTTTTATACTTTATGTAAATATCACAAATCAAAATATTAATATACTGTATATTAATATAGTAGCGTCAAATTAATATATAGTTTATGTAGACGCTACTTTATGTAATATTAACATAACGTATATTTTTATGCTTTTATGCCGGTTCTACTTTATGTAACATTAATATATGGTTTTATGTCGATGTGTATGGGCATTTCTGCACACATATGCACGAAAAGTGTTGTATGTAACGGTCTTAATACTTGATTACTTATATGGTATGGTGATATCAACCAATAAAATTAAGTTATTTATGGGTTTTTTTTTTATTTTAAGAATTTTCTAAGAATCTTAAAATAACTTTCGTTTGTTTATTGATGTCTCTACGAAAATATTGTTATGCGATAATACTGCTATGTACAAAATAAAAACACTGGGAGTTCTATATGTTTGTCGATTCTTGCAAATGAGTCCTAAATATTTCGAAGTGTTAAATCAAGTCCTATATGTTGTCCGCGTTACAGTATCGAGTCCTTTCTATCACCTATTGTTAGTTTAAGCTGACATGGCGCTGTTACACGTCAGCTTAAACTAATGGTAGGTGACGGAAAAGACTCGATGTTGCCACACGGATAACATATAAGACTTGATTTAACACTTTGAAACATTTAGGACTCACTTGCAAGAATCGATAAACATATAGGACTCCCCGTGTCTTTTTCTCATTTCTCCCTATTCAAGAGAAAGTTTTCAGTGAAGATGTCATACCACATAAGAGATATTAACATAATACATCCGTTTAATTAGAATTCATCATTTATATATTTATCCAATTAGAATTAACTAGTTATTAGTAATTTTTATATTTTTCAGGATTTAATATTTATAATTGTATAATTATTTATTACATATCAAATCATAATAAAACAGATATATCACATCAGCATTAACACATAGTATGACGGTTCAACTGAGCACTTTTTCCTTATTCAGGCCCGTTAATTCTAAAAAATAGGACAAGCACCTTGGTGATAATATATTTTTATTTCCCAATTGTGATTTATTACCAGAACTTAACTTGCCGAATTACTTTGTTGAAGATCTCATAGCCGTGGGAAGAAGTCTGATCATTAGAGCAAAGTCATGTGGGCAACCATGAAATGATTTTTCACACGGTACTCTCTTTTCCTAAATAGGCACTTGTTAGAAGGTTTGCCTGTACATACATGAACAGAGATTTCAGCTTGGGAAGAGTTAACTACGTGCTGATTGATATACAGCATCCTCTTTTGGCTTTGCAGGCATTAATACGCGCGTGTTGATCATGATCAACTGTCCCAGGGGCCATTCAACCAATCACGAAAATCAATTATCCTAGTTGTCTGAATAAATGTTCTACGACTCTCTTCTGGAATTCTTGATCCAAAAAAAAAAAAAACTCTCTTCTGGAGTTTCATAGTTATTGCTCTTTTTAGATATAGAGCTCATTAAATAAATAAAGAAGAATTTCACATCGGATAATTAATAAAAAAGATCCTAGTTTATAAGAGAATTTGGTACATGGAGTAAAAACTCTTGTAAGCACATGTGAAAATTTTATAATGTAATTCGAACATGTGACTATTCTCTTTGCATTTTACTAGTGGCAAAACGCACTATGCGGTGTGATGTGAAGATTTGTAAATTTTTTCATACCTAGTTCGAAAGAACAATATAAAGATAAAGAAAATAACATTCCAAAAGAAAATGTAAAAAATGACATATATACGAAAAATTAATGAGAAGTGTTATAGGGATTCAATGTATTTATAGATCGACTAAATAACGAGCCGACCGCTATACTTGGATAAAAATGTTGACAGACAATGACCGAAGAAAAAGATATTGAGTTCACTTTTGATTGGTTTCGAGACAGTGCAAGAAGAAAAAATGAACTGATATATAAAGCAAACGTCTTCTTTGTTTGGGAAGAGGTTGACATGCTCAAAAACAGGAGAAAGTATTATATGTGACGTGTATAAGACATGGCAATACTGACGTAAATCAATAGGATTCAATTATTTTTAATATTTTATTAAAAATCCTAAAATAATTGAATATTACTGATTTGGAATACCACATCAGTACTGTTATGTGGTGTACCAATCATATAATAAAGATATGATAATTGCAGTCCATATAGTGGTGCGAGTGAGAGTGGTGCCAATGCAATGGAAGGATGGATTTGGATAAGTTAAATATAGATGAGATTTTTTTGGTTAAAAAATAAAAATAAATAATGAGATGATGACTTGCGCATTCGAACACCGTGAAAGTAAATAATGATACGTAAGAAGTTGTCCTATTTGAAAGACCTGACAAGTGTTTTGGGGGAATTCCATAGGCATAAGCTTTGTGTGTCTCACTAAATATACAATTCCATGAAAGTAGATAAGATAACAGTGTTAATGTACAGCTAATTTAGGAAACTACGACTGCATATGAATAAATAAGGAAAAGAATTGTTTCCAAATCAACTCTCCTGAAATCCCCTTGTCATATTCCTAACACTCTTCTTTCTATTAATCCCTCGCAAGCATAATAAGCAACATCTCACATTGAGCATACGTACAAAAATAAAATATTCTATCTTAAGCATACGTGCATATATGGGCTTTTCTGGAGATTAATTCATCCGTCAGAGCCTATCAAGCTCCGTTAAATCCCAAACGTATAGGACGAACACCTCTTATACCCTCACCACGTAATGTAAAAAAACACTAATCAAATTGTGATAAACGGACAAATTAGTGTTAACCATCGAGCAGTTCCAATAATTAATACTACTCAAAGAAATTTAATTATTTCTTTCTCTCCATATCATTGTGAGGTAAAATCAACTAACATTTTTTTCCCTCGGTGGCCTTAATATTTTGATTTCTTAATTGTGATTAATAACCAAAGTCTAACTTTGCTAAATGACTGTTGAAGATCTATCAGGTGTCGGTGGAAGTCACTACGGCGGAGATGGCTCTCACACCCATTAAGAGATGAAATGACTTTTCATGGTACGCTATTTTCTAAGTGAAGTGCTCTCCAGAAGTTTTGCCTGTAAAACATATATAGCACGAAACTCTCGTAAGTAATGGGTATACGGCTGATGTAATATCATAAACTAATAGTATTTAGTTATTTATAGGGATTTTTTTAGTTTTAGGGCTTTATTAAAAAAATCTTAAAATTACTGAATTTTATTAGTTTGTGATATCATGTCAATACCGTCACATGATATACTTGCTGTTAGATATGTCTTGAATTTTTTGTGGTATAACCCGATGTAAAAACCGAACCCGATTAAAATTTTGTGCGACCCGAATTGACGATACTTACGCAAATCTGTGGTGGAAGCGAAGGGATTGGGCCGCGAGGCAGAATATATGGCAGTCACTGAAGCAGTAAAGGAAGCTATTTGGTTGAGAGGTTTGTTCGGGGAGCTCATCATGAAGGAGGATGCGACTATCATCTATTGTGATAGTCAGAGTGCCATACATCTCACGAAGGACCAGATGCA
>JAOYND010181562.1:0-17782 GCA_025802135.1 Lagerstroemia fauriei | reverse complement strand
GTCCTAATCAATTGAATAAATCTAGAGCGACCTGTATTGCATCCTCTTCAAATTTTTAAAAATTATTGGGCCAGCTAGCTACTTCATGTCGAGTCTAACGGATCACACACAATTCAAGCATTTTTTCATAACAAAATTTAAATGGTTTAAATTTTAATTGGACAATAAGAATTATGTTAGTACGAAATGAGCTCATTTTGGTCACATTCCTTATGGAATAAGGATATATTAAGGAACAAAAAAATTGACTTAAAGATTTTTTAAATTTAATCTAACTAATATATTTTCGATGGTGGAAAAACCATGTTGAATTTATCGAAATCTAATTAGAATATTTTCGAATGTATATATGCACAAAAGTTGAGGGTATAAGACTCAGTCAAATACATATAGGTATAGAGAAAGAGGGTTAGTATAGTTGGTACCACTCTCGTCCTGTGACTTAGAGGTCCTGGGTTCGGTCTCATTCGTGAGACTTCCCGTGCCCCTTTTATCCCCTCTTCCTTCTACTCGTTCTCGGCTTATGTGGCTCCTTTATATACCAAAAAAATTACGTACAGGTACAAACAGAATGATCAACTATTATAAAAGAAAGAAAGAGATGGTAATGTGTTTTGATTTATATGGGGGTAGGAGAAGGTGTTTAGTTCATTGGGCATATCACATGGAAATGTTGATGTGATATATCCATCAAATCCTAATTTGATATAAAATTGATATTTATACAATTATAACTAAAAATCTTAAAGAATATTAAAAAAATTCTGATAAATGGTAAACTCTAATTGGACAGATATCTCGGTATGGTGCTGACATACTCTTTGTTGTATGAGAAAAATAATTGCTTTGTGGTATGAGATGATTAATTGTGTGATGGAGACCGAAAATAGCCTACAACAATAAAATCCAAGCAACATTTTTAAATCAGCCTTGATTCCAACAAGAGAGTTTTTTCAATCATTATAAGTAGATTGATTGGTGCGGATATTATGGAGGATGTGTATATGTACGTTTAAATAGATGACCGATGAGTTCCGTAATCAGTTTTTGTAGATCGTGCTGGCTTGGACAAATATCGTTCAATTAGAGGATCAACTCGAAGAAATTCGTTACCTGAGTTTCCAAATTATGGCATTGAGGAGGATACGCCTAATCGAAGAGGTGCAATTTTGCATGACGTTTCTTAAAGACGTTTTCAGGTCGTACAGTCGGTTTCAATGTATTTCTAAATTCACATAAGAGAAGGTCTAGAAATTAGTTTATGCTATGTTTTGGCTCCCAACAATGGCATTAGAGTCATTTTATGTAATTAGAATTTTGATGTGATAATTATAATGTTAAATTGTTCGACGCGGTTTATGATTTCAATTTTATTATACTAAGTTTTGTAGAGTAAATATATATACACAATAAATGTGAACTTGTGCTATACACAATTTTATTATTTAATAAACTTGACAAAAAAATTAATATACGAATGATTAAGTAAAGTTTTAATTATAATTAGTGCAAATTAAATATAAAATTAAAGATTGAGATAATAAATTTGATGAAGTGGCAGTTAAAAAATATACGCATGAGATAAGAGAGAAAACGTACTTATGGAAGAAGATTTAGTAGTTAAGTATTAGTAAATTTATCACCACACTTCTTTTTTTTGTTGATTTAACAGATACTAAAAATTTAATTTTATACATCAATTAGATAGTTTGTGAAACTTCAAAAGGACACTAAAACCCTAAACCTTTGGATATAGAATATAGATATATGGATATATTTTTTAAAAAAAGGTATCATGGGTATGTCCGGACACTCAAGGATGGATTTAAGGGGGCCTAACCCTATGAAATATTATGGATATTTCAATAATTTATCTATTTTTAGTTAAATTATTGTGTTTCGCCTCTGTTGGATTCATTCAATTACTCTTACTGCGGGGACAACAATCGAATTAAGAAAAGAAATATTTACTTAAAAATAAATAAATAATTATTACAACTTATAGTGGACCTGATTCGTGACAATGGATAGATTATCTAAAATTAAATATATAATATATACATGTATAACATTCAAAGTATGTGACTTTAAGTAGAGGAAAGAAGTGAGTCTCATATGTATTATTAATGCTAATTGCTGAGAGATACGAGTCCCACACTTTTTATATAAAAAAGGTTTTTTGGGAAAAAGTTTCCCTTATAAGTTCATTTTGACAGGATAGAAAAATTATTTATTTTTAAACAAGTCACATATTAGAGAAAAGAAAAATATATTTCAACTTGGAAAACTATAAGAAAATCATTTTGTTTTAGCCCAAAATTTATACCAGCCAAATAGGGTAATTTTAGAAAAGATAAATTGTCTAAAAAGTTATCACATTTAATAAATTTTAATATATTATCATGACCTTAAATAATAACCAAAATTGGTATATATTTTATTTTTTATTCACGGAATGTCGTGGGAGTTAATTCCGTTAGATTTTCCATTAATTGTTGAAAAGTATGCTAATGTAGCATTTTGGTTACCGGTGTATTACTTTTATTTATATATAGACAAAGAAATAAAGAAATTTGAGAAGTCTAATTTATTGTTGATACAACAAGATGTCAGAATTATTGCTACAAATACTCCCTGGTACCATATAAAATTTTGGTGAACATATGATGGGTTGGATTCATATCCACCTTAAAACTTAAAATGAGAGGTATTTATATCGATATCCGTTATATTTTAACATTCCTTTTATTATCTGTTTGATGTGGATTTAAATCTCAATGTGTAATAAAAATATCATATCAGCATATGATGTCAACAATTGACATAACGTTCCAAAGAGAATTTTGTTTCGTGAACAAAAAATAACATAAGCATCTTTTGGATATTATTGAAGGTCGTGACAATGCAAGAAATTTCAAAAAATATAATAATTTTCTAGGTTATTTACCCCTTCTCGTCTATTTTTTTAGAATTTTTTTAATTTCTAATTTTTAAAATTTAGATATTATTTATTTGTATCAATTCAGCATTATTTGAGCGTGTCTCCCGTCAAACAATATAATTATTTTTTATATGGACTAACATACATGCCCAATTCATTGAGACCCGACTTGCTCGCCTCATGCGACTAACTCGCCTTCCTATCCGACTTGCTCCCCTCACACAACCCAATTGTCTTCACTACTAGACCTGAGATCCAACTTGATCTCCTCATGCGACTGACTTGCCTTCCTTTGGGGCAATGGATGCCCGACCTGCCTTGGCACCCTGATACCACATGATGGACACCGGATGTCCGACTTCCACATGATGGAAGTTAGACAAGTCCGACTCTCCGATTCTTTCCCACATGATGCCCACTAAGTCTGACTTCCATCCACAGGGATGTCAGATATCAATTAAGTCCAACTTTCTCCCACATTATGGACGTCGGACGTTCAAGTCCGACTCTCTCCCACATGGACGTCCACTAAGTCCGACATCCACCTACGTAGACGTCGGACATCGGATATCCTACAAGTCGGACCCTCACCCATGTGCTCAGCACATGGGACACATGACCATGTCAGTCCTCCGTACTAATCGAGATCTATATATAGCCCCATCAGGGGCCATGTATAACTAATTCACTCCTCCTCTCTTCAACATCTCTTCTCCTTCTCCTCCTCTCGATCAGATCACTCTCTGACTTAGGCATCGGAGGGCCATTCCGGGGAACCACCCCAGACTTGGCTTTTTGCAGGTCTCCGGCGAAGTCCGACCATCTTCTCCATCCCCGAGACCGGCTCCGATTTCACCCGAGGATCTCTCAACCCGATAAGCCACCCAAAGGTACTATCAATTTACAATCTCAGCATTAACTAACGGAGTTAAGGAATAATTGACAGTTTATATCAAATTAATACATTCAAAACAAGGAGTGACATTTTTTTAGTTTTTGTATCACAATATTACATTTTTTAAATATTTCGTGCTATTCGGACAATTTTTCCAACAACTTAGACTAATTATATTTCTAAATTAGCATAATCAAATAATTAAATGCTACAGCCAGACAAGCTAGGGATGAAATTTCGCATCTATAGATATTAGAGACAATTTTTATTTCACAATCCGCTCATATTTTGTCATATAAATAATAATTTTTTAAATTTGTTTCCAAGTGTGCAATTTTGACATCTAGAAGTTAAATTTTGAACTGGCTAGTTTACTAAAAGGTAAAGTTCTCACAATCATAGATTTTTCTACTTACAATATTCGAATATCAGACCTTATTTATATTAAATATGGGACCTTACCTGAAGCAGTTGAGTTTTTGAGGCACTACATGAAATTTGATCAATTTTTCAGGTGAAGAAAACCCACCCGGGAAAGTTGAGCCCGGACTCGAATTATATGGTAGGGCTTGAGATTGATCAAATTTATATTAAATATAATATCATATTTCATAATTTATATTATTATTGAATTTTTACAATAAAATGATATTTTTGATGTGTTTAAACGTCATTTTTTTTTTATGTTTATGTTAATTAACATACTAAACACCAATATATTTATATATAGTAATTATCATTTATTGTAATGAATTTTATATTTTTCATTTTTTAATTTATTATATTGAAAGTTGAGTTCGAAAAAACTATTCGAAAAAATCGGACCGTTGGTTTTCATTTCAATAAATAATTTTTTGTGCAGTTTTTTAAGCTTTAAAAACTGGTCTCAAAAGTCAGCCCAATGGTTTTCACAAAAACCCGTCCCACCCTAACCGATTTCACCATAAGGTTTAGAGATCTCGGCTAAAGAGAGAAGGCACTCTTTCCCGAGTTCATCTTCTATGTTTGTCCCATTTTCAGATTCAACTCTTCCTCTTCACCCATTCCATTTTGATCTTTTATTTTTTTTCTCTATTTTTTGGTTCCTCTCATTGAAAGTTTTGGATTTGGAGATATGGGGAAATTGGTGATTTGATGTAATTGATAGACGAAGAAGATGTGTTTTTAGGGTTAGGGGTCGAGGATTTTGGAAAATTTGTGGAGGAGAGGGAATTGGTAATTTGGGGAATTGTTGGAGAAGATGATTGAAACATTGGATTAAACTGAAGGCATCAATACCACGTCAGCTTTGAATTAATGGCAAGTGATAGAATGTCATATCATTTGTAATTGAAGGAACATATGAGACTTAATTTGTTACTTTTAGACATGCCAGATTTGTGTTTAAGAAATGGAAAATATATGAGACTTTCATAGTTTTTTCTCCAATTCTTTAACATGAAACTGCCTAGAAGTCATTCTTTCTTACAACAGTATTCTGACAATTTCGTAATTGGACTTCCAAATAATAGTATTTTCATTTTATCCTATTTCAATTTGAAAAAATAGTAAGAATAATGAGAGCTTTTTTTTTTATCATCCTAATATAATTGGTGTATTAAACTTATCTAGCATTTTCAACCCTGTGCAGCCTGAGGAGCTCATCCTAAGTCAACCTTAACATCATAAGAGTATAGAGAGAAGCTTTAAATAGAGAGGCTCTTGCATATATTGCAAATGGGTAGATAAGCTCTTTCTCTAGTGTAATGTAAAAGGGAGGGAATACTTCCTGGAATATTGTTAGGAAATAAAAGAAAAGATTACATTCTACCAAAATGAGCTGATTAACTTTCCTTATTTACATGTACACCACTAACGAAGTTTATCCAAATGGGTTGCCTTTCTTGTAGAGCATAGCTGATGATATATAATGGATAGGCTTCCTTATCAAGCGCGAATGACACTTTATTGATAAGCTTTCATATTTTGCTTGCTCGATCACATGTTATGGATAACCTCCAAATCAGGTTAATTTTGACATTCTTTTCTACCTATTTGAATGACACCCTCATGATGTATTTAGTGTGGAGTGTCTCGATACTCTTCCCAAATTACCAAATATACTGAGTAGGTTCCAAACTTGCTTCACTCATGGACAGTCCCTCTGTTAGCCCCCTAATGCTCAGATGCGGATACCGGCTGCGATGCTAAGTCCTTCATAGGCATACTAGCCATACTCGTGTGATGGAGGAAGTGTGGTTCAGTTGTGTGGTTGCGCTATGCATTCTAGCGGCGGGAATTCGGTGTAAAATTCCCTGGGAGCAATACCACCTGTTACGGATGGGAAGAACTTAAAATAAGCTCTTTAGGGGGGTATGGGTTGCCGACCTCCCTCGGTACCAAGACTAAGGGGTGTGGACGCACATCCACAGTAGCGTGTTGGGATGCTCGTGTGCGCAACGGCACGAGTGTGGTACCGTGTGGCGATAGGTGATCATCACGGTGATCGATCCAGGATCGATCACGTGGCGGGATGCTCGATCAGGATCGCTGGTGTCACGATCCTTGGCTGGAGTCCATGATATGGTGTTTTGCTCGATCAGGTACTCGGCTGTTGCTCGATCATTGATCTATTGACGGCTTGGCTATGCTCGATCAGGTGCTCGGTCAGATGTTCGATCAGAGCTCGAGTAGCCTCTCAGTTGGATGCGGTAGCATGCTAGCTCTAGCAGCAAGCTACCATGCGGACAAGCTAGCGGAAGGATGCGGTAGCGTGCTAGCGCTAGCAGCACGCTACTACGTGGGCGAGCTCGTGGCGGGATACCGTGGCAGGATACCGTGGCGTCACGCTACGGCACGCTACAATGCTAGCAATCTCATGGCAGGATACTGTAGCGCGCTAGCACAAGGAGCACGCTACTACCTGATGGCGGTGGACAACACGGTGCTGGCTACGTGACCAAGTGCTAGCAGCAGACCTTGTGACGGTGGCTAAACCATGGGCACATGCTCGGTGTGTGTGACCTAACTGAGTGTGTGTGGCACTCAGGTGGACCCAATGGAACCTCACGATGCGGACCATGGGGTGTTGGTTGACTCGTTGACCGGAGTTGCTTTGACCAGGCGGTTATCCAATCAAGGAGCAGTTACTTGGCAGTTCTCCTAGCCAAGTAACTCCCTGGCAGTTGCAAATCTTCTGATTGGTTGTCATTTTTGGGTCCCTGCATGTAAGTCTGTAATCTGCCATTGTTGAGCAGGCAGACACTCAGTGAGTGAGAAAACGAACAGAGTCGGTATTCTCTAGTTCGAATTGGGTGCTCCTGTATTACGGGAATCCAAGGGTGCTGTGATTGTAAGGGTTTTGTTTCGGACTCGTGTATCCAATTTTGTAATGGAAGAGTTATGATTTCCCTTACTTCGTGTTGCTCGTTTCTGTGCATTGTTGCTTAACCTCGATTGACTTGCTTGTTGGTTTGGTTGGCTAAGGGCGTTTGTGGTCGCTTAGCACCATCACAGAGCAAAAAATTCAGTGGAACTTTCGACCCTGTGACACCCTCTCACTTGATTAGGTATTCCCACTTTGGCTTGTGGTGTCCCTTCCTCATCACTTAGTTAGCCACGATGGACTCGACGTAAAAGTTAAAAGAAGCTTTGGCATCAATTGAAGCTTGTGAAGACTCACCCAACTAGGATCCTTCTTATCATCCCAGAACAGCTTCAGTACACTGACATGGAATACTAGACGTACCTTCACATTCTTTATAAGTTCCAGCCGATATGATTCCTTGCCCACGTACTTGAGAATTTGGAATGGACCCTTGTAACATTGGACATGTCCCATTTGAACCCCTTTTGTGTCAGATAAGTTGATATAGTCTCACCAACACAAGTTCTCCTTCCATTTGGTGCTCCACATAGTGCCGCTTCTGGTCTGCCCACTTCTTCATGTGCTTCTTGTCCGCCCACTTCTTCATGCACTTTGTGGCTTTGTTGAGATATGCATGTGCCAAGTCCATCTCCTCTTACCATGATTTGATGAACTTGTCTGCCATTGAGATGCTTCACTTGTAGCTCGTAGCAACCGTGCTTAGCTTGATACTTGCTGCCTTGTCACAATCTTGAACAAGCTCTTCTCTATGGACTCACTCTACTGAATGTTGTAGGAGAATCGGGCTACATCTAGTAAAATGATCAAAGTCCATTGTATTGAGCTCAGGTAGTGGCAGAGATACATAAAACTCCAATAGTGTGATTAGCTTCTCCAGCTATCGGTTTGGGGATGCAGACTCGTCAAGAAGTTGAGGTCTATAACCAAGAGCTGTTCAAGCTCTCTCCAAAATCTTCCCTTGAATTGAGGGTCAAGTTTAGGTCACAAGATTGTGGATGGCACTTCCCAGTAGTTGAACACGTGCTTCGTGAGAAGCTGAGCAATCTCATTGTTGAGCAATTCATTATTCGATAGTATGAAGGTCGTGTGCTTGCAGAACCTGTTGATCACAACCATAAGAATTTGATACCCTTTATACTTGGGCATACTCATGATAATGTGCATCAAGACACTCTCCAATGGACGCTCTAGAGTTAAAAGAGGCTCAGAGTTCAATGTAGCATGTCTTGTTGTCACACAAGATATGTATTCACATGCACACTGATGTAATCATGCATATGAGGTTAGAAATATTTGTCCTCCATGGGTACTGGTTTGCTGTATATTCATGAATATGTCGCCAACTTTGAATAGTGACACTTGCATAAATGTTCCTCCGGAGGTTGTTATGCAGTGGAGCGTATAGTAGTTGCCCTTGGTGTATAAAGTCCTTCCTTTCTCCAAAATTGTCGCGTCTTTCATTCTCATGCTAGACTCCGGTTTTGGCATAATGCTTTAGCCGCTTCCAAATCCTATCCACCAACGTACATTCTAGTTGGCTAATGGCAGCAATCTCCACTTATCGGCTAAGTGGTGTTTGCCATTGTGTTAGCCTTTCCAAAATTTTATTCTAGAAAGTAATTGAATTCCACTAGGAAGTTCTACCAACGAGCTTGCTTTGGCATGAGCTTTTTATGTGATCAAAGGGGCTTGTGGCGACATTATCTATCTTCATGACGAACCGCAATCCAAGGAGATACTACCACTAAGTACGAAGGTAGTGCACCATTGTTGCCATCTCGTTTTCCCAAACAGTGTACGAGCCGTTTTACATCATTCAACTTTCAAGACTCAAAAAGTTATGGGGGGTGTCCCCAGTGCATGAACATTCCTCTATTCACAAAGTCTGAGGCATTCATCTCTACGTCAAATCGCTTCCTATAGCCAAGTAAAGCGAGAATGGGCTTTTCCATCACAAACTGCTTCAGGCACTCAAATACTGCCTGACACTACTCTGTCTACTCTCAAGTTTAAGCCTTCTTTTTTTGGTTCGTAGTGGCATGGTGACACTCAAGTACCCTAAAGATGCACCTGTTGTAGTTGGCTAACCCAAGAAATGTTCTCAGCTCTATCACCTCTGTCAGTAGTTCTAACTTCATGGCACCTATGACCTTCAACTTGTCCATTTGGACTCGTATCCACTAACAATATGTTCAAGGGACATCCTATAGTGTGAACACACACTTCTCCCTTTTCACATGTACAAAATTCTCCTATAGTGTGTTCAGCAACTACCTTAAGTGTTCAACATGCTCATCAAGCGACCGATTGTAGATCACCACCGCAAAGCAATCGAGGAATTGATGGGTACAGTCACAGTGTTGAAGGTTCCACTTAATTTTTCACTCCTGCGATAGCACAGAGCAATCTGCACTCTCAGCCAGCCACTATCACACACACACACACACACAACTCGACTAGATATTACGCACAACAAGTGCGGTTCGATTGTTCAGCAATGCAACATGTGAACCAGCTATGCACAACATAATCAATTGGGAAAATCTCAACTCTATTCACGAATCAAGTTACAACAAAAGCCCAATTACATATTGATAGCACACTGCTGAGTATATGCCTCACACCCTGTACAAGCGCTCCACACTCGGACTCCACACCATCAAGTACACGGCTCGCGATCCAACATGCTTACGCTTCTCACTTGACTAACACGCACTCGAATTACCAACCGAGGATTACACGAGTCTCATAAACCCATCATTCTGCACCTACAGATTAGAGAGAGTTCTTGTTCTTTTAACTCTGTTTACAACAGACCATCGACAAAAATACAAAATAAATGGACTCAAATTAAACTAGCCGATCATATTACAAGACAACCGCACAGGGAAGTAATAGACAAAGGAAACTAACAGGTTCTTGTCTAATGATTAGTAACCACCTGGTCAAAGCAGCATCGGTCAATAGAGTAACCACCACCCCATGGTCCGGATTATGAGAGTTCACCGAGTTTGTTTGAGTGCCACCCACACTTAGCTGGGTCGCATGCACCCTTGGTTCAACCATCATCATCAGGGACTTTGCTAGCTCTAGGTCAAGTAGCTAGCACCGTGTTGCCCACCGTTGTCAAGTAGCAACGTGCTCATGCACTTGCACGCCGTAGCATCTAGCCGAGGGCATGTATTCGAGCAGCAGTGCAATGTGCACTAGCATGCCACAACATCCCCACTGAGAGCTTGCTCGAGTTGCACTAGCACGCCACAACATCCCACCAAGTACTTGCTCGAGCAGTAGCATACACCCTTGTGCTAACACGCCACATCTCATAGCAGACTTGCTCAAGCAATGATGGAGTAATGGCCGCATCCCGTACTCGAATGATGATCGAATATATGATTGAGCACCTGATCAAGTAAAGCCAAGTCATCAATAATATCAATGATCGAGCAAGAAACTAAATATCTAATTGAGCAACACCGCATCATGGAATCTAGCAAAGGATCCTGAACGATCCTCATTGAGTAGCCTGCTATGTGATCGATCCCGCATCGATCGCCATGGCGATTGCCCATTACCACATAGTACCATGCTCATGCCGTTGCGCACACGAGCAACCTAGCACACTACCATGGATGTGCGTCCACACCCCTTGGTGTTGGACCGAGTGAGGTCACCAACACATACCCCCTTAATATAGCCTATTTTAAGTTTTCGCTATCCGTAGCAGGTGATACTCTGCCTAGGGAATTTTACACCGAATTTCCATTGCTAGAATCCATAGCATATCCTCGTGGCTGATCCAACACTTCCCTATATTGCACTGTTAAGGCACGTATGCACGTGAGGGACCTAGCATCTTAGTTGGTCCACGTATCTGAGCGTCAAGGGGCTAGCAAGTACCTTCTTCACGATTATACAAAAAAGTGGTCGGTGTGTTTATCAAGTCAGAGCCATAATGTCGAGCTCATATGGCCCTTAGTGCATCAAGCAAGGGGTTTTGGTCTTGTCCCCTTCCACAATTCACATTTGGTAGTATCTAGATCGTAAGTCCAGCTTTGTGAACCACTTCATTTCACGAAACAGATTAAAAAAATCCATAACAGGGGGGACAAGTACTTGTTTTTTGTTGTCGACTTGTTCTATAATCAGTAGTCTATGCACATATGCAATGATCCATTGTGCTTCTTTTGGAGTAGCAATGGTGCACCAAGTGGGATTTGGACGGTCAGATGTACCCCATATAAAGTAGCTCCTCCAATTGCTTTCTTCGTTCTTCTAGCTCTTGGGATGCCACAAGGTAAGGGGCCACGGCATGTAGTCTTGCATCAAGTACAAGCTCAATCCAATGGTCCTCCTCCCGCTTCCGCAGAAATTTCTTCAAAATCTCCCGTGGCATGACATCCTTGAAGATGTCGAGGACTTAGCCTATCTACAGTTGAACATCAATTGTTTCACCTTGTCATTTCTTGACCTTCAAGGCAGTTAGGTCGGTTACATTACACTCCAACAATCCTTTATTATTTCTCTCATTTTCATTTTTTATTTTTATTTTATTTTCTAATTTTTTAAATAATAAAAAATGTACCCATAAAATGACGGTGTTAATAGATGCCGCCAAATGGGAGATGTGCGATATATTATTATCTATTATTATAGGAGAGAGAGTAATTGATTTCACTTGTAAAATTTTAAAAATATCCTTAAAATAGAATTTCAATAAAGGGAAAATTATATATAAAAATACGTAACTTACTCATATTCTCAAAAGAAGTCAAATATTTTAAATTTTAAAAATAAAATCATAAGGTTTTGTTTTAATTCCAAATTAAATAGAACATTTCAAGTTTAAAAAAATAAATCATATACTTTTATCTTATTCCCAAAATAAGTAAAATTTAGAAATTGAGAAAATAAAATCATACTATTTTATTTGTTTTTGAGTTAGGTGTTTACAAGTTAGACTAATTATGAAAATATAAAATTATATACTTGCACAACATATTCTACTTGGTCTTTTCTTATCATGTACTTGTAAATTGATAAAATTATAGCAATTTTTATGTAAATTAATTTGATAATTTCTTCCTAAATTAACAATAATATTAATTATGAGAAAATACGAAGAGAACTTTATATATAAGAAATTGATGTAAATTTGAAGAAAATTTCTAATACATTTTTTCTGTGCTAAAGAAAAATGTTATGAAGGATTAGTTACCTAAGCATCTAATTTCATGTTAAATAAGTTCATCTAATTCAATAGTAAAATAAAATGATGAAATTTTAATTTTGAAATACGATTTGTGTGGCTTAAATTGATATTAAAAAGAAATAACGTGGTTTTTTATGCACATCAAAGAACTGATCAGGGGTGTAAGGGCGAAGGAGCTGATCAGGAACATAATGGTGAAGATGCAAGGGATCATTTGTCACTTCCAAGTGGTCCAATTACAAGACTTCAAGCAAAGCGTTTCAAGGAAGCGCTAAATGGACTAACTGAAGAGTATTGGGCTGGTTATGGAAAAGAAGAAACCAAGATTAGCCTGAATGCAGATAAAGGCCTAATCCATGTGGTAGGAATACCTCAAGATATCTCAGTATTTGCTTGATAGCTGGAAGACACAAAAGAAATAGGGTGGTTGAATGGGAAGCAGTTAGTAGATCATTAAGTAAGTATGGGGAGTTGATTACTTTGGGTTGCTGAGTAGTTTCCATGTGTAATTCATGCATTATCACTCTTAAATGCTTATTCCCATTATATAAGGGAGGGAGCCACGAATTTGTAAGGACCTTTGCTCATTTTCAGATTATAGACATCCTTGTGAGGCTTTTATGCTCTCTTGGTTCTTGAAAGGACTTCTGAACTTATCGAGTTTATCTCGTGGAGTTCAAACAGACGAAACTTATCACCCTTGTGGTGTTGTGTTTCTTCTCTTCGTAGTCATGGTTTGTTCTAGATCTTGGTTATGGTTAAGGCTCAAACTCTTATCTTCTCATTCTTGGGGTTCTATCCATCGTTGTTACTGGGTTTCATCATTGTTGTCGGTGGGGTTCGGGTAAGTTTTATTTTCAAATTTTGAAAGGTTTGTTTAATTTTTAGGTATAAAATAAAATTACATGATTTTATTTTTTTTATATTTGAAACATTCAATTTTTTTTAGAAACAGAGCAAATTATATGCCTTTTTATGTAATCTATCCTTTAATAAATCAAAAAGATAGATGGGACGAAGTCATGAAATCACCGTTAATGCTATACTATTATTTCAAATTATAACTATTCTTTAATCTTCTTTTTCTAATTGATTCTCTCCTTTTTTTAATTAATACTCAATTAAAAGACATGCAAAATGTTATTACACAATCGAAATAGTATGAGTTTGTGATCAACTATATGATTAACAATTTTAAGTGTATCACAAGTCGACGTATAGCATTTACATACATATGGTCTGGTTGTTGTTTGTAGAAACCTAAGGTAGGCTTGGCCGAACCACCTTTTTCTGGTTTCATGTTTTCATACTTGAAGTCGGAATTCACAAAATAAGGAAAAAAATATTAATATTTTTTGACACGCTAAAAAATTATTAAAAAATTAAGGCTATTCACAAATTTTTTATTTCAAGTCCAGTTTCTTGTTCGACTAGTTTCGAGCCAATTTTGATCAGTCATTCTCGGATTCGAAGGAAAAGGGACTTTCATATTTTCCCAGAAACAGGATTAAATGTGAATTGAGGAAATCTTGAGGGTGAGGGAGTGTATCTTACGCTCGACATACAATGGCAAGAATAAATTGGTGGTTGGGATAGGTCAAGAAGTCATTCTCTCTCTACCCTGTCCTCTCTCTCTCCCCCCTATTGGACATCTGTAGCTACCCCTACCGCTGTCTCCATCTCGTCCTAGCATTCATAGCGGCAATCTCGGTCTTCTCGATTTCTTTGTCCCAAGTCATCCCATCCCTCTCCTTTCCATCTCGCCCGCCATCTTCCTCGATTTCCCATCTCTCTCTGCCGTCTCTCTCTCTCTCTCTCTCTCTCTCTATCTCTCTCTCACTCTCTTCGTATACCGCCCCGGCCATCTGTCGCCACACACATCTCGATAGCGTCTGCCACTGCTATCGTCCATCGCCACCTGTACTTCCCGGCGGCCGCAGCTGCCTCTCTCTCACTCTCTCCATATACTGCCCCGGCCGTCTCCCGTCGCCTCTCGTGTTTCCCGATCTCGCTTGTCCCGTCCCATCTGCCAGTCTCCATCTCGTTCTCTCTCTACCCGGTCCTCTCTCTCTCTTACACTTTCGGCCGTCTGTCGCTGCCCCTACCGCCATCTGACCGTCCTTGCAGTCCCGGCTTAGTGTTTCCGGTCATTGCTGGCTCCCTTACCGGCGCCACCACCCAGATGCCATTCTCCTTCCCCTCTTTCCTGTTCTGTTTGTGTCGTCTGTCTTTTGTCTTCTGTTTATGTTTATTTTTATTTTATTTTGTTTTCTATTCCTTTATCTTTCTGACCCCTCAACTTTTGGCTTGTCACAATTAAACCCAGCTGAGCTCTTCTTTATAGAGCAATTCATTCACTATAAAAAATCTCCACACTCTCTACACCCTCTTGAATTAGACTCATGTGTCAAGCAAAAATTCAAGAACGCCCATTCCATCCCCAATTAATTGGTATTCGAATCCGTCATCGGTCCGAGCTCGAGCCCGAGCCCGTCATCAAGTTCAAGTGCATCACCGATCCGAGCCCGAGCCTAAGCCCGAGTTCAAGTCTATCGCTGATCGAGTTCAAGCCCGTTGCGTATGCAAGCCCGAACCCAAGCCCATCTTCGAGATTGAGTCCGCCGCTGATACGAGCCCGAGCTCGTAATCGACTTCGTATCCATCTACGATCCAAGCCAGCGACCGAGTCCATCCCCGAGCTCAAGTTCCGCTCACACCTCGCCATCACTACCATTCCGGTCATAGGTATAATTTTGTGGTCGGAGTTTAAATAATATCCTCGAAAATTAAAATTTTCTAAAATGATTTTTTGTTAAAAATGGAAAAATATAAAAATGAGAATGATTATTTCAAGACCGACAAGTACCCAGGTGGTTAGCATCATGATCACTTAGGCAAATAATAGGTTTTTGATCGACCTTAGGACTAGTCCTTAAATGATTAGTGGCTACTTCAATCCAATCCCGATTAAAGTCCTAAGCTAGGTCTCGTGCGTCCCTAAACTGATTCTTTTTGTCAAGTCAGAATTTTCAATGTTCAATTGCTTGGTGACTCCGCTGGGGACATTTTGAGGGTCAGTGCCTATAATCCCCGGTTGTTTGCTTGCTTGTGCACTTTACTTTAGTACTACATGTGTTGAATAACGATCGAACCTGGATCGTAGGATTTACCGAGGAGGGGCCTAGTAGGAGTACGCCTGTCGTGGGCTTTCCCACTGAAAACGGCTCTGAAACACCTCTACTCGATCTGAAAGCCTGAAGTACCCTTGATAATGGTAACAGAGGACACTGCAGATTGGGGCCTTTAGAACCTACCCTTAGATCTGAGCCTCATGCATTGCATCAAACCTCCAAGCATCCTTGTCGATTGTAATTTTTCCAAGGCCCATAGGTTAGCTCATTCTAGGTTAAGTAGGCCTTTCTTTTGTATTGTAATTTCAATGTATATTATGATCAACAAGGCTCGTAGGCTAGCTCATTCTAGGTTAAGCGGGCCTTTCTTTTGTATTATAATTTTAATGTATTTTTCGATCAACGAGGCCCATAGATTAGCCTATGTACGGATAGAAAGGCCTTTCTCTTGTATTTTGATACGGGCTTCTAGGTTAACCAGATTTAGGTTAGATAGCCCTTTTCTTCTGTATTACAATTCCATTGTACATGTAACTGTGATTAAATTAGTGGATTGATTTCATTTTTAGTACTTGCATCATGTTTTCAAAAAGAAAACCTAGTAGAGTTGCCATTCAACCTTAGGCCATTTGCTCATCCGTCTGAACGGGGATGAACTCCAAATTTGTTTGCCCTCACATCAACAGTCTCAAGTGCGTATGCAACGATGTCAGCTGATGGGAGTTTGCTCGAAGCCTTAAGTAATGAAAATTGCATCGCCTTAGTGATCGATCGAATTGATGTAACTTTGGTACTAGAAGAGTGTAAAACTTTTTAGGGAACCCATTAGAGTCAAGGAGTTATCATGTCGGATCCTATCATGAGTAATGATTTCAGGTTCTTCATGGGGTAAGAAATTAGAGACAAATGATATAAGGAACTTGACGGTGAGAATGTTGTTAATCCAAGACCTCTTGAAACTGACCAGTTTAAAACTGAAAACCCTTAAGGGTGAGGAAGCCTGGTAATCAATTTTTATTTTGGACATTTGGAACTTACTCATTTCATGACATGACTCAACGACATATGTTAGGCAAGCATTGATCAGCCGCTTCAAATAGGGGCTGCTTGCATGAAATACCCAATGGATGCTCCTGCTGATCCTATTGGCAAAGAGAAGGCATATAGGAATTCTCGAGGCTGTATTTGTCGATTCCTAGTGGATGCCAACCAAAAGGTGATTTTCAAGTTAGAGGCATCAGGGTGAAGCACGGTTGAATGATATGATCTTCATGAAGAAGGATGGGGGCCTCAGGAGCTCGCCTGTGCCTGTGAAGAAGTTGCGAATGTGACTAGCAAATGGTTCAATTGAGCGCTTCCCTAGAGATTCAAAAGAAAACTAAAAAAATTGTTCGAATTTTTTTTCTTTTCTTTTCTTTTCTTTTTCTCAAAATGTTTTATCACTGATTTTTGTGAAAACTAAGGGACAAATCCTGGAAGTGCTCAATGAGTAGCTCAGGACACAAGTCAAACGGCTTATGGACATTCAAAAAGGATCTTGACTAGATATCACAACAAATGAGCCTATCTCGCGATACGCAGTCAAGACCCTTCACATCGATATGAATGGCAACTCACTAGTGCTTTTTCTCATGCATCAGATTCTATCTCCCAGTTGTTCATTTCTTTGCATTTCTTTTTCATGCAGGTACGATTATTGGACCTCCGAACGGAGTGCGAGACTAATAGTATTAAGAGCAAACTTAGCTGCATTGCTTTTCGACTGATGATTCTGAATGAAAGGAATAAGCATGCTGCAGCAAATGGCAATACTATAAACACAAGCTTCGAGTGGCGCTAATTGGACGCACCACCAGCGTGGACTCAAGAGCACACCTCAATGCCCCAAATGATTGACCTTCCCTAACAAGCCGTTCGGCTGGTTGATGTCCCTCCCTGATTCGAATGGAGAGAGTTCCCCAATCCCGTGATAATGTTGAAAAAGAATAATGCTTTCAAGGAACAAAAAATAGGCTTCCCTCTTCATGACTCCAGCCTTCCCTCCTGCTTGCTTCGCATGCCTCCTCTCCATTTTTTTAATTGATCCATTTGAATTTATGGAAATAATTGTTGTTACTCATCGAGTTTCTACATTCATTTTAGGGATACATGATAATACAATAGAAGTTATCTTTTAAACACACTTTTAGACCTTAGATACTAAGCTTGAACATGCATTCCACTTAGTTTTTGTTGG
>JAOYND010181471.1:0-17792 GCA_025802135.1 Lagerstroemia fauriei | reverse complement strand
ATTACCTCAGTTTTATCAGCCATTCTCATGAAATACTCGCACTTACAGAATTCCAACCAGTCGATCCCTCACTCCACGAGTACCTGCACAAGCTAAAACAATAACAACAGGAAGCAAGGACTGATAGATGTAATGCGCACTCCGCCTAGCCACAGACCTCTGCACCGCCAGAACAGACAGTCAGCTAAGCACAAAAGATGTGATAAAATCGCAATAGAATCAATTTTAGAAACTGATGGCTGACAATCGTACTGATAACACAGCAGCAATCTCCGATCTGCTGTACGAAAACAAAGAAGCGTAATTACTCAATTCACAGCCCCTGCGTCGCCAGAACAGGCAGCCAATCGAGCACTAGAATAGCATCAAGATCGCAGAGTATAATGCGAGAAAATGACGACTAACACAGGCACATATAGCGATCAGAACACGCAATTGGCATCTCAGAACAGAATTTGAGAAAGAGAGATACCAATTACACTAAAGAACCAAGGAATTTGAGAAAAATAGGATCAAACTCAGGATGCATGACACAGAATCGAAGGAAAACGAAGAAAAAAAGAAGAAGCAGAGCACAGAGCCTCCGAGAGGAAAAGCCAAGAAAACTGACTAACGAACTCTCACTAGGTGGAGAGGAAAATCTCTCTCTAGACGGCTAGAGAGAGGAAGCCTGTAGACTGCGACAATGTTCATACCTAACAACCCTTTTAAGAATCAATTTCTTTGTGTTATGACGACTTCGTTTGTCTTGCTCCAATGAGTCGCAAATGGTGGTAATAAAATCTTTTTTTTTATATCGAGAGATATCTGAGTTTCGTCCAACCGTTCTCCACAATCTCGTACGCACGCCAACAAATGCACATGACAGTATAAATGCGGAGGTATCGACTGCCTCCAAGAGGATTCAAACCTGGGATATGGAGGATACTTGCACTTCTTACCAGCGAGTTAAACCGTTTGGGATTGTGATATTAGCATCATATTATTGTTATTAAGGGTCCTACAAACAGCCAGTTAACATTTGATAGTGCGCAGTGAAATTGACGAGTGATTGACCATGAACCGAGTAGATAGAGAAAAGGAATTGAAGGGGATTCAAATTGATTAATATCATTTATTTGGTAGTAAGTATTGAGATATAAGAATTTGATTATGGATATAAAAATGTGAAATGAAATAACGAAAATGACATTAACATTTATATTATATAAAATAAAGAGACATATTTAAAATGATAAATAAAAGAAATTAAAGTAATTTCAAGACTTTATTTTATATAATTTAAATTTGATTTTACATAATTTCAAAATTATAAAAACCGTATTCTACTTTTAACATTATGAATGGAAAGTGAGAAAAATTTAAAATATTTTCTTGATAAAAAGTTTATATAATTTTTTACAATAAAGTTTCAAGATTATATAAAAAGTAAATTGAATTTTATATCACAAGTGGAGTCAAAAATATTTTATTAAGCAAGAAAATTTATATTAAAAAATCACTGGATAAAATTGAAATTTCAAAAATTAACATGAATTATTTTGTAAATTAACTCTTTACTCCCATAAGGTATTGTAATAAAATATAGGATCATATAATTTCTATTACTTATGAATAGGTAACAAAAACTCCATGAAGAATTCTTATTACAAAACTAAATAACAACCAAGTTACGTAATAGAGATTTCTTCAATTGATCCATAATTAATTGGACTCCCCATTAAGGTTATCAATATAATATTAAATAAATATTACAATGTCTAAAGGTGTATATAAGTGTTGACATGGACGTTCTGTTTCAAGTCCACACTAACTCAATTTCTCAATTGGAAGCATGTGACAGCTAGTTGACCTTGTTGACCTTATATCATATGTACATAGATATATATAAGCTATTTTATTAAATTCATGATTTTAATGTATTCATGAATACTCAAGGATTTGATTAAGTAAAAGCCAATAATGATAGGGGCTACATAAATTATCAATCTATGTAATTTCAAAGGTGCCCTTTATTCGGATCTATCTAATAGGTATTACTAACTGGTACTTATCATATTCATTAGTTTCTGCATCTAACTAACTATTGACTTCAGCAAGATGGATGATTAGATTCATACACACACACACACACACATATATATATATATGAATATCTATAATATATAAACAAATGACCAGTTAATATATGAACTTTACATGATTTTTCAATAATACTATGAATTTTCACTCTTGATTAGAATGGTTAATTAGAAATTTTAATTTTTCTCTCCTTGAGCTCATAGTCCTTGATGTGGCCACCCAGACATGTGCTTTGCACATGGACAAACTTGCATCCGTTGGCTTGTGAAGTGTTCATGAGATTAGGGAGAATAAACCCCTCGTTATCAAAAAAATTTCTTCACATTTGCTATACCATCAATATTCCTTTAACAAGTTACAAATGGCCGTCAAACATGTTAAATTGACAAATTTATTCTCTCTCGGAATTGCATATAAATGTCCATTTAATACACTTACTTTGTGCAATTTTTTAATTCTCCATGGAATTTCACTTTTGTTTAGAATTATCAAGAAATGACAAATTTGCCCCTAAATGACATTCGTTCATTATGTTAGAACACACAAAATTCCCAGTGAAATCGAAATTTGTAAAAAGGGCACCTACAAGGAAAGTTGGAAGAGTTACTTGATGGATCGTTGGAAACACAAAATATGATATTTGGACTATTTTAAGGTGTTGAAAAATTGACCCTAGAAATGTGTCTTGACATAGAAAAACCCAATAGGGATGACCGAAATTATGTAAAAATAAAATATATTATTATAAAAATCCAATAATAAGAAAATAATTACATGTGATATGCTACTTTTCATAAAATTTCATTCAATCTTGTTATTCTATTTTTTAAAATGATTTTGTTCGATCTTGGTCCTTTCAATTTTCTAGTTCGCGACTCGAGTTTCTTAAGTAGATTTTTCAATACATTAAAACTGCCAGAAATTGATATAGGACCACAAAAGTTGAATTTTTCAAGTTGGATTTAGTCATTTTATTAGGTTTTCAATTTTTATTTACACCCCTAACTGCAATGAGACAAATCATGGGCACTACAAGAAAATTTGCTTTTACCATTAAATGATTACGGACAAGGATGTAAATAAATTTTTCCAAATATTTTCATTAACTTTCCAGCAATGAATAACCTTTTAACTGGATGGACACAATTACATAAATATATTAATAAATTATCGTTAAAAACCGATAAAAATATTAGTTAGTAATTATTTACCAGTAAATTGGTCTGAATTTTGTCTAAATTTTTCAATTTTTTTTATCAAGTTACCGACAACATGGTGGATGGAAGCTTATCAATATTTTTCACAATTAATTATGGACGACATTGTTGTTAGAATTTTACCAATATTTCTTACTAAATTATTTTATGGAAATTATGCAAATTTTTTAACATTAAATATAGAAAATAATATATATATATATATATATATGGGCTACTATCCTGATAGGACTTTGTGAATTTTGCTTTAATCAATTACTGATGATTTGATGAAATTTTTTCAAACTTTTAGATGATTCTCAATCATCAATAGCTAGTAGAAAATGTTGGATTAATGTATCGGCAAATTACGGATAAATATTATTAGATGATTAAAGAATGCTGATTGCGGGAAATTTTATGATGGAATTATGCAGTTCCCAGAGTATGAGTAAGAGTATAGTGTAGCAATCGATGAAGGTTCATGCTCAAACTATGAATAAGTGAAGTGAGCCAAGACATGTAAACCTAAAGTTTATTGTGATGGTGCTATGAGCAAAGACACAATTGGTGAGGGAGTGTGTGCGCTTCCTAGGATTATATCATGTGATAATACTTATGCAATATCACTATATTAAGATATTTTAGTTTTTTTTATTTTTAGGATTTTATTAAAAAATATTAAATTTATTGAATTTTATTAATTCGCGACACTACTTAAGCACTGATCTACACTTTAATAATAGATGAAATTGACCTGTGCTTTCATTTTTTTTTTTTGCGCAATATCATGAAATTAACTCCGTTAGAATTTTTTAGTAATCGTTGATGTGGGGGGTTGATGTAGCATTTTATATTGTTGACGTGATAATTTTTATTAGATAGTGACTGAGAAAATATTGAGAATTAAACCTCGTGTCAGACATGTAATAAAAAGAATTTAAAATAGGGCAAATAACCTAATTGTGTATGCACTTTAACCGAATTTTCACTTTTAGCACGAACTTTTTCACGTGATTTAGGAATGCACGGACTTTAAAACATTTGTTCCATTTAGCACGCCTTCTGTTTTTCCGTCAAAACTAACGAACTGTCCTATATAGCACACTTCGTGGCAAAAGATGACTGATGTGGCGTGCCACGTCAAATACATATAAGAAAATATCGAGTTTACCCCTTAATACTCTTCATTAATTAAAACACACGTTAATTACTTAATTTAATCGATTTTAAATTTATATTAACACAAGAATAGGTTCCAACTGGGTACTCGGAACCTATGGTATAATACCGGTTCTGGGAAGTTGCAGGGACGTTTAGGGGAAGAAAAAGATAAAATTATAAAATTGTCCTCAATAACTTTAAATTATTGAAGAGTGTTTAAGGGTAAACTAGACATTTTTTAACACATTTGACGTGGCATAACCACATTAGTCGTCATTTGCCACGTAAGCGTGCTACGTAGGACAGTCCGTTAGTTTTGACAGAAAAATAGACGGCGTGCTAAACGGAATAGATATTTTAAACTTCGTACCTTTCTAAGTCACCTGAAAAAGTTCGTGTTAAAAATGGGAATTCGAGTACATGCGCAATTAGGTTATTAGCCCTTTAAAATATAACAAATATTGGTACAGCTAACAATCACTTTAGCCAGTTATGTGAGCATTAGTCCAACTAGCTATCATAGTCTATTAATATTTTACATGGTATAAGAGTGTATTTGCAAGAATAAATTTTATCTTGTTCTGTAGCAGTAACTAATCTGTCCTTAACTGGTCAAATTTTTCTTTTTTTGTCCTTGTTGAATAAAAATGACACTTGAACAATAAAAATGATGTGTTAGCGTGTCATGTCAATTTTCTACCACATAATCAACTCATGAATGAAAAGAGTTTGTGGAACTCGATGTGGTCCTTTAAGTTTAATGTTTTATTTAATTTGGAAATCAATTACAATTGGCTATTAGGTCAAGTAGGACCCGGTTAAGAGAGAGACCAAGATTGGAATAATAACTTGAGGAAGTTATGATCCTTATGGCGGATTAATCTAATTAGTTACTAGTATTTTTATTTATTACTTGCTTTCTTATTTAAATTTCACATTTCTATTATCTAAATATGGTACAAATGTGTCCATTTCAATGTCCTAATTTGTGGCAAAAAAAAATTGCCCTAATTTGATACAGGCTAGGTTCTCCTGTTTAATTCAAAATAATTATCTCACCACCCATGTACGGAAAAAAAAATACCCTGCTCGAATTCTGTTGTTCAGGGCGAGTGTTTAAGAGCACGCGTCAAGTGTGAAACCATTTTCATTTGATGAAGGATATTGAGGAATAAATCCTATATCGGAGTGTCAAAAAATGAAACCTGATTTATAAAAGAATTATGAAGCATCACCAAATAGTTTAGGATTTTAGATAGAAATAGACCCAACCTTTTATAGACCAAATGAATATTTTACAGTTTCTGTGAGACGATACTTGTTCTTACTTTTATATTATACTATTCCACATGCACTTACAATAGAATGACATAGAATTGCAAACTGGTGGCACAACGTTGGTATTCAGATTGATTTTTATTGGGTAAATGACTCGATGATACACACACTTTATCTCAATTCCCAATTCTATCACGAACTTCAATTTTGTATTGAAATGATCACGAATTTTACAAATTTTCTCACTTCTACCATCCATCCAATTTTCCATCACGTTATTTAACGGAAGTGAGAAACGGCCGTTAAAAGTGAAGAATTGACAAAATTGCCCATTTTCAAACTATAGATAAGTGGATAATTAATACACAAACTTTGCATGATTTTCCAATTCTACCATAAACTTTGCGTGACTTCTCAATTCTACCACGAATTTTTGCTTTTGATTACAATGGTTAGGAATTGACAAATTTGACCAAGAAAAAATTAAGGGGTCTAAAACCAATCAAAATGATATATAATATCTTTTTTTATATAATCACGGTTGGTCTCAGGCTCTGGCTGATATTTCTGGGTCCACACCTGAGTTTTTCGAGCAATTTTTCAAGTTAGGCTGGAATTAATTATTCGAATTTTCAATTTTCATTTATACTTCTAATTGCAACAAGACAAATTGGGATATCCTTCTAAACTCTTCCCAGCACCTCTTGAAGAACAGTCCACCTTCGTTGGCCGCTAAACTCACCTTCCATGGTCAAACCACTAGGACCTTTCAAGATCACATTTTCTCCTAAATGGCTATTCATATTCTCAGAAAATTTTTTCACGATGGTTTGTCACAAAGTTCAAATTTTCAGCTAAACCCCAAATCCAACTAAATGCAACACAAACCCCCATGATCAAAGTTCTTGAAATTTCATTTCTTCGGTATCCCAATCAGCTTAGGAAACTAACTTGGGTGATTATTTCATGAAAGAAAATGAGACTTACATGCTGCTTTTGGAAATAGCCGTGGAGGGACTGAAAGAAATAGACAGAGTAGAAATGGGTCCTCATAATCGATTCCAGCCTAACTTAAAAAATTGCCCGAGGAACTCTGGCATGGCAGGCAGAACCTAAGACCAACCTCGATTATATAAAAAATAAGATATTGTATATGATTTTATATAATTTTGATTGATTTTAGAACCATTAGATTTTTTTTGGTCAAATTTATAATTACCTTACCATTGTAATCAAAAACGAAAATTCATGGTAGAATTAGAAAATCATGAAAAATTCGTTGTGGAATTGGGAAATCATGCAAAGTTTATGTATTAAATGACCAATTATCAACAGTTTAAAGATGGGCAAATTTGTCAATTCGTCACTTTTAACGACTGTTTCTCACTTCCATTAAGTAACGTGACCGAAAATTGGACGGATGGTAGAAGTGGGAAAGATTCGAAAGTTCGTGACCATTTGAATATAAAATAAGTTCGCGGTAAAATTAGGAATTGAGACAAAGTTCATGTATCATTGGGTCATTTACTCATTTTTATTTAAAGAGATTGAATACTAAATCAAAATTTTAGATGAAATGTGAATTTTATGAACTTTAGTGATGGAAAAAAAATTTTGTGCTTAAATGTTAGAATGTTAAATATTTAGGAACTAAAGTATTATTAAACTATTATTTTTATTTTGTTGAACGTCCATATGGTAAATTAGATGCCATCAACATGTTAGACACAATGAAAATTTCTGGAGTAAATTGATGTAAATTAAAATTAAGGTCCTGAAGTGTTGACGATTTACAAATTTGAGGATTAAATTGTTAATCCAATCACTAACGACACAAAATAATATTTGCTTTTACAGAGGGCGGAAGCATCACTGAAAATGGAATTATAACCCAAGAAATTGTTCACAGTGAAAAGTCAATATCTAGAAGATGGGTGGAAATTAGGATAGACATTGACTGGAACCAAGGGCATCTAGTTCAGATTTCTTATAGCAGAATCTCCATCCCAGTTTGGTCCAGCAGACGTTGTAATGAGGGAAGGAACAAGAGCCTCACACCCATACATGATCAGTGAATAGGATGTATCCAAAAATTTTCATAGTTCTCACTCATACTTTGATAAACTTTCAGCAGTCTAAACTTCTTACGATCAAGAGTTCACTTTATTCACGAGCGACTCGAATCACTTGCTTCCCAATGTTGCGTCCTGAGAAGAGGCCGATGAGAGCATTAGGGCAGCTCTCAAGACCTTCTGCGATGTCCTCGGCGTACACAATCTTCCCCTCTCGAATGTAAGGCAACACCCAGTCCAGGTACTTGGGATAAAGGTTATGGTAGTCAGATACCATAAAGCCTTCCATACGGATCCGCTTATAGACGATGGACATCAGATTGTTAGGCCCTTCAGGCCGATCAGTATTATACTGTGAGATCATTCCGCATACTGAAATTCGGCCATGGATCCTCATGTTGAGGAGGACTGCGTCGAGCATCTTACCGCCAACATTCTCAAAGTAAATATCAATGCCTTCAGGAAAGTACCTACAAAGTATAGAGAAAATACAAACAATTAGCAGCATAGCCATCAAAAGCTGTGCTTTAGTTCAATAAGAGGGACAAGTTTAGAGTAAGACCAGCCTATGCTAACCAGGTCAGGGTCAGAAGTTTCCAGTTTTTAGCCAGAAAAAATCGACTCAAAAGGTTTCATCCAATATCGAGACGACAAGCAGAACAGCCAAGATATAGAACAGCCAAGATATACATCATTCCAGTTGGTTCTGTCCAGTCTGGTCCATTTTAATGACTCGGGATTATTCCAACGGAGATTGATAGAATCGAATAGATCAAGGTCAAAAGAGCCGGTTCTGCTTGACTAGTTCGATTTACCAGATAACATTTCCTACACTATCCTTGATTCAAAAAGTAATTTATATATTTCCAACCTTTTCAGAGCTGCATTTAAATCTTCTTCTTCTTTGTAGTTGAAAGCCTCATCGAATCCAAATTTGTTCTTCAGCAAATCAACCTAAAACAAATAAAAGCATAAATGGGTCAACAAATAGTTGCTATAGCAATATTTAAGTATAATATGCTTGCTGCACTTTTCTGCTAGACTAACATTTAGCCAAATTCAACATTAAAAATTACAAATTTTCAAAACTAAATCAGGGGTGTACTTTCATCCTTTACCACATAATAAGTAAATAGCACCACAACTTTACCGATAAAAAAGAAAATAAAAAAGCACTAGTAAGACATAAAGCAGCAGAAATGAGAGGAGAAAGTGTATCATTCATAAATACATTATTCATGTAGGGTGATAGACCTTTTCTTTACTACCCGCACTACCAACGACATAGCAGCCCGCTAATTTGGCAAACTGACCAACAATGTGTCCAACTGCACCAGATGCTGCCGAGACAAAGACGCATTCACCCTTTTGGGGGGAGCATATCTCAAAGAAACCTACATAAGCAGTCAAACCCACAGCACCTCCAAGAGAAAGACACAAAGGTTTCAAGTTAGCTATCTAATTATCTTTAGACTGAATCCTGTATCTCTTCCACCTTCCAAATCCAGTCAAAAACCACTATCATTACAAGGCTGACAATGAACAAACCCTATCATAACTATATGCAAGATAATTCAACATATAGTGGGATTGAAAATCAAATATATGATTATTACATACTCAGTAAGCCTGCATAATAGGAAAGTGGAACATCAGTGTGCTCAATTTTGGATAGCGTCCCAGGTGCTGTAATGAGAGTATACTCTTGCCAACTGGTCATTCCCCGAACCAAGTCACCCTTCTTGAAATTTGGGTCTCGAGACTCCAAAACTCTAGCCACTCCCCCACCAGTCATAACCTGCATATTCATTGCATAGGAGCAGGTGAAACAGAGCAGTGCCCTCTTCATTACATGGCAAGCGATGACAAATTCAAGTACCCGAAGAAGGAACTCTCTTCCAAAAAATCCATCGTTTTCCTCGATAGCATCACGGTCCCCAATCCCCAGAATTGAAAAACACAGTTGATGTTTTCCACAAACCGCTTGGCCGCATAAACATTTTTATTCAAATAATTGAAGGAAGAGAAAACTGTTGCCTTGGACAACTAATAATATAGCAGATCCCTAATGGAAAGGAATATTCAAATAGCCAACAAGAATCTCAGCAATACCCAACGAGACATTATTTTAAGGGATCTCGCAAATCGAAGAGCAAGACGGAAAACCATTTCCCAAATCTATTTAAAAAAAAAAAAAAAAGAGAAGCATAGAATAGTTTTACAGACGGAGCCGGGAACGAAGGAGGTGAAGTAGTAGCCGGGGTCCTCGATTTTCCGCATCCGGAGTCGCATGTAAGGGTCGACGGACAGGTAGAGGTTCTGCAAGAGGACTCCGTTGGAGCCCTCAGGGACCTTCGACTTAATGACGGAGGTCTTGAGCTCGAAATCGGCCACACTGGGGAAACCGGAGACATAGCGTTTCAGTATCACCTGCTTGTTCCTCAATTCTAATGCTTCCACTTCCCTCGCCATTGCAGCAGCGTGCCCTTCAGACCTCAGCGGAAGCGTTAAAAGGAAAAAAATTGACGATTTGACAAGAAACAAATGACAAAACGAATGGTTTTGCCGTTTTCGTACATACCAGGGAAGATATATATATTAAATAAACTAAAAATTTTAAATACGAATCAAAAAACTAAAAATTTTAAATAGAAGTAAAAATTTTGATAGCACTAATAAAAGAATAATTTTTATAACTAGTACTACTTTTAAAAATTAGCACTATTATATTTTTTTACTAAATTTTTTTAATAGGAAAAATATTAGTTTTGGTTCTCAACCTTTAGGACTATGTTTACATTTGACATAAATCTTTTTTTGGGTTGATTTCAGTCCTCGACCTTTCAAATATTGTTCAGTTTTAGTCATTTATATTATTTGTAACATTTAAAAAATGTGATTAGCTTTTTAATATTAAAAATATATTTTTAATTACAAATTAAAAATAAATAGAAATTTTAACGAAAAAGATTATCAAATTCGACCATTATGGTTCAGTCACTAGCAGTATCACAGACTGTTGATAACTTTCTCGAGACAGTTTACAGTCGAGTCCCCAGTAACCCTATTTTCTTATATCAAGAATTTCTCCATTTTTTATAATTGTAAAAATAATTTGTAGTTAAAAATATATTTTTAATATTAAAAAGCCTAATCACCTTTTTTAAATGTTAAAAATAATGTAAAGCACTAAAACTGAACAATATTTGAAAGGTTGAAGAGTAAAATCAACCCCAAAAAAATGTTTAGGTCAAATATGAATATAGTCCTAAAGGTTGATAACCAAATCCAAATTTTATCCTTCTTAATACTCATCTCATTTTAAATTGTAACTCTATTTTTTCCTCACGCTCCATACGCTCTTCTTCCCCAGTGCTCTTGCCTCCCTCTCGGATTGCCTCTTGCCTTCGACCCGGTCAGCCTCCCTCCTCGACATGCTCTTCTTCCCCGGTAGACGCCTCTCGCGCTCCCTCCCCGACAAGCGAACAGCCTCTTGCCTCCGGCCCGGTCAGCCTCCCTCTCGGTCAGCCTCTCTCCCCGACAGACGCCTTCGGCCCTCCCTCCCCAACAGGTGCTCTCACCTCCCTCCTGGTCAGCCTCTCCCCTCCCTCCCCGATAGGTGCTCTCGCCTCTCTCCCGGTTAGCCTCTTGTCTCCCTCCCTCCCTCTAGACAGGTCAGCTTTTCCTTCATTGACCGTCTACCTCCGGCACCGATCTTCTCACCTGATCTGTTAATACCATATCGGGACCAATTAAATGTGTAGATTTAGGGTATGAGGTCTTATTTTTAGGGTTTCGATTCAGGACCAATTGGTACAAACTAGGGGCCTATTTAAATTGCATCGGGACTAATGACTCTTCACTACTTGTTGGATTTTGATTTGCTAGATATAATACTATTAAGTTATTGTTGGATTTGCTCGATGATTTGTTTGATTTGTAAAATATGTTGGGAACCGTTAAAACCTCATCGAGACCAATTAATACCTCATTGTGACCTATTAATAACATATTTGGACCAATTAGTACCTCATCAGGACCAATTTATTACCTCATCTCGTATCGGAACCAATCAATATGTGTAGATTTAGGGTTTGAGTTCTCGATTTTTATGATTTCGATTTAGGACCAATTTGTATAGACTAGGAAATTATTTAAATTGCGTCGGGACTTATTTCGAATATGATCGAGACCTGTTTGAAGGTCCTAATTAATCGTATTAGGACTATTATTACTTTGATTTCTAGTTGATTTTGCTTCGATCATTTGTAGGATCCACCTTAGAGGAGCATGGCAATTAAGTTGTATGCATGGAAATGGATGAAGTTTCCCGTGTCGTCGCAAGAGAGTTGTTTATGTTTTTTTCCTTGGTTGATGGAGTTGCTTTTACATTGTTAGTATTGTTATTATGTTGATGGGCTTGCTCATGTACCAGATGTTATGTTGTTACTCTTATTGGAGTTGGTTTTATGCTGATAGAATTGATGTTATATTCTTGTGGCAACTGTTCAATGAAAGGTCTCTATCACATATAAATAGATCATGATTATATATAATAGGTCACGTGTTTTTATACATAGGTCCCAATCGTGCATGAAAAGGTCTCAATCGCACATAAATAGGTTCAGATACAATACAAATAGGACCCGATATAGTATAAATAAGTCCTGCTGCTATACAAATAGGTCATAATACAGTATAAATATGTCCCGATTAACTTAATAATACATATAACACTAACACATAACATCTATCAAATCAAAACGATCTTATTCATAAATAGGCCTAGTTATTTGTTAATACGTCCCGATTGTTACACATAAATAGGTTCAGGTACAATATAAATAGGTCCCGGTACAGTATAAATAAGTCTTGATGCTATACATATAGGTCCTAATATAGTATAAGAAGGTCTCGGTTAACAAATATAACATCTACCAAATCAAAATGATTTTATTCATAAATAGGTCTGGTTATTTATTAATAGGTTTGATTGTTTATCAATAAGTCCTGTTTGTTCATAGATAGGTCATGTTTGTTTGTAAATAGGTCTCCGATTATTCATAACCATAGCTGTTTGTAAATGCATTTGATTGTTCATAAATAGATCCCCAATTATTTATCAATAGGTCCTAACCATTCATAAATAAGTCCCGACTATTCGTAAATAGGTCCCAATTCTTAAATTTGTGCCCTAATATGCAAATGACGGTTCCAAAATTGCAGATTCAAAAGGTTCCCTTACATTTTCACATCTTCTTTCAGTAAAACCTAAGAAAGTAAAGTTCAATACCACTATCTCAACCTATTAAAAAAAAGCCACAAAAACAATTGCATTTACAAAATTCCATTCGTACATTTGAGAGATAGAGGAGGGGAGAGGGTTAAGAATCGGTTGGAGCGAGAGAAAGGCTGGCTCGATGATGCTGCTGCTGGCAGAGAGAGAGAAAGTTATCATTAGAGAAAGGGGAGGAAGAAGCCGTCAGATGGAGCAAGAGAGGCAAATATGCTGAAGAAGCTGGCAGATAAAGGATGGAGAAGACACCGAAGAAACTGCCGGAGAAAGGTTGTAGAAGACGTCGAAGAAAGAAAACAGGCCGGAGAAAGGAAACGGGCAGGAGAAAGGGAGTAGAAGAGAGGATGGGAGAAATAGGGGAAATGATAAAGGAGGAAATTTGAATTTTTGAAGAGGAAACTAAAGGGAAAATTGGATATTTACTCAAATGTGGTGCTAGTAATGAAAGGTGGGAGAGGAAAAGTGTTATATTTGGCTATTAACACAATTTTTTTAAAATAATCTTTCCTTACTCTAATAAAATTAATTAATTTTGTCGATCTATCCAGCTTATACATAATCCTCACTCTCTTAAATTTCAATTTCACACTCTTAAACTTTAATTTTATTTTTTCCGCACAGCAGTGTCATCATCATAAACATCAATTTTATCGTCTTAAACACATCAGTTTTGTCATTTTTTTTCCGGCGGACAGTTTTGTCATTTAGGTTTCGATTTTTTCCTCCAAACATTGATCTTGTTGTCCTAAACATTAATTTCATTAAGCGGCAAATCTGACAATCAAATTAAATATATTAATTGAGTTAAACTAATTTAGTTATACAAATTAAACATTACGTATCGTGTCAAACTGGTTGTAGTGATCTATCTCTCATGTCATATTACCTTGGTGTTCGTCCACATTCCGTTCTTGATAACATCCTTTTATTTAGGATTAAAAAATGGGTTTAAATTTTCAACCGTTTATACTTTAGTCACATTTATTCTCAACATTATTGGTTGATTAAAATTCTCAATCTTTTGAAATTTCTTTAATCTTCATCTTGAATATTATATTTAATATTTAATATACTCATCTGACTTTATTTAATTCTAAAAAAGTACATTTTCAAATTAAAAAATATCTCCAAATTTTCTTTTGGAAAAGAAGCAACCGGGCGAGAGAAAGGAGATCAGGAGAACGAGTTCGATCCCTTACCGCTCCCAGTATTGTCTCGAATTAAGGGTTTGATCCGAAACCTGTTTGGCATGATACACAATGAGATCGTCCGTTTGTTCGTTGGGAATACGTGCTGATTCATAGAGAGAAAGGAAGAACCGAGAGAATTCGAAACAACATAAATTTAAAGCCTTCCTAATGGCTCTCGTAGATGGCAACAAGGCAGACAATAATACATCAGCCTCTTACAAATACTAACGAATGAAGACACACCTGCTTGTTGTACCGTACTAGTTGACTGGCCAATAAGAGTGCTTTTTATTCAATTGGCTTTTTATTCAATTTGTCTAATATTTTCAGTTCGAACATTATGTAACTGGGAGTGACTAGGTTACCACTACTGCTACCATCTTTTTATTCGTTAAAAAAATAATGGGTTTTCCTTGTAAATGTAAAAAATATATATATACATACTACCTCACTCTAGTAAGTAGTTTTGTTTTATTATCAATTTAAAAAGAAATAACGGGGCACATAACTCTCACGGTGAGAATCGAACTAAAAACTTCTAGGTTGTAAGTCGGAACCTCATAACGTTGCACTAAGATCACACTCTCAGGTAGTATATAGTTATATTATTCTCCGAATAGAGTGCTCTGAGTATATGCTTCCAGGAAAAATTTTCAAAGTGAATTGAGTTTTATCGTATTATCCGTGACTTTGGTTAATTGTTGTCTTAATGAGGTGTCGTATCATCTTAAAAAGTGCCACCTCATCTACTCTTATAGAAAATAACTGATGTAATTCTACGTGTCTAACAACTATAACCCAAGATCCGAATGGTACAGTGAACTCGATTCACCAAAGAAAGTCTCATGGTTCTAGGCAGCCCTTAGGGAAGATAGTTGAATGGAGATTAAAATACTGGAGAGTACAAAGCATGTTTAAACAAAAAAACGTGTGTACAATTTTCAAGCTCAAATATGTTCAGATTTTCTCAATATCTCCGAATATATGAATCTTTCTTCCATCTTTTCCTTCTTTCCCCTTCCATTCCATGTGGCTAAACAGTCATCTTAATTTACGCACTTCCGTGCCATTGAATCAAAACCATTGATGATCAAAATTAGGTTAAAATGAACTGTATTGACAAGAAATTGAAGAACGACTGCAGATGCACTTCCATTGGAAACTAATATTTGCCTAATCCAAGAAATATATGTAAAACAACAGTTGAGATGATAAGTCATTCTTTCCCTTAAATAAGATCTCATATTCGAGTCTAGTGAATGAAGAAAATTCATGTTGAGAGTGTTTTACCTTTTAGTAGGCAGACCCAACTTGAATATGTATTAGTTTTTTTTGTTTGCACCACGCAGTATCCCGGGTCAGCCTATATATATGGATTAATTGAGGCTATTGAATTTCTAGACAACAAGTGGTATATATGGGAAGAAAAAAAGAAATATATGCGAAGTCCACTCCTTTATCAAGGCTATAAAACTCCCCTATGTTAACGCATTAGTCATAGGTCTTCTGCTTCAACATCTCATGCATGAATGGAAAACCACTGTTGAACCCTTCCTTATTTTAGTAAGGATTGACTTCCCCTGGAGTACTGTAAGCTTAACTCTATGAAGGGGCAAAGCTGAAGATGGCTCTTAGAAGGGAGAAAGTCTAACGGATATATCACGTGATAATGCTAACGCGCATCACGAGTTAATAGAATTCAGTTATTTTTAGGATTATTTTTTTCCTTTTAGGTTTTATTTTAAAAAATTATAAAAATAAAAGAATCATTTTGGCTCGTGACACCATGCTAGTACTGCTACGTAGTATACCCGTTACACACAAGATTATCTCCTTAGAAGGGGGACGAATCTAGGAGTTATACTTAAATTAAGAGATAATAACAATAAAAGTCTTACATATTTATTGTTCTTGGTAGTTGAGTCCTATAAGTTTGAAAATAGCTAATTCAGTCTTATAAGATCAGTTTCTTAAACTTTAAATCCAAATCGTTACTGTTTTGCTGACGTAGAATTCATGTTGTTAGCAGTTCTGCAAATGAAATAGTGACGATTCAAAATGAAACTGTAACGGAATTGATCTTATAGGACTGAATTAGTTATTTTTAAACTTACAGGACTTCAATGCCAAAATAATAAATATATAGAACTTGTAGTGTTATTTTTCCCTTAAATTAAGAGTACAAAATGGTACGAAAGGGATGAAATAACAGACTAATAAAAATGATAATATCAGTAAAATTTATATTATTTTAGTAAACTACTATTTTCACCATTAATATTGTACACATCATTTATTTTTGTACTCAACCTAATTTTACCATTAATATCATCCTCATAATCCACTATTTGTACTAATATTTTCTCATGCCATGGGCCAAGATATAATTACTTTGAAGATATCTCCCATAATATTGCCCCTGTTATGTCATGTTCTTTCGAAAGAACTATTAATGTAGATTTATTATGTTCTTTGCATTCCAACCCTTAAGTTAATGACGGAAAACAGAAGTTGCTGATGCAATTTGATTTAAGAAGAGATGGGATACACATTGAAATGTAACAATACGGGCAAGGAACAAAGTTTCACGAGCAAGTTGCTTGCATTTCACTTGATCACACGTGTATTCGGTACATACCATCTAATATTTAGAAATCCAATAAATCTTTATTAATTCAGGTTCGAGTTGGGTCAATCCGCTCGGGACAAAACTCTCATAACATGAATTTTCTTCATTCACAATACTCAAACCCGATACTTTACTTAAAGGGAAAGAAATATCTTAATTACCATCTTAACGAACTTGTTTAGACAATGGACGCATTAGACCATTTGCAAACTTTTACATGGCAACGGTTTATTCTATAAAAAAGGATTATATATAAGTCTATTATGATGATGAAATGTTTTTAATGGGTCTGGAAAAACCTCCTTGACATTTGTGTCGGACCAGTAACAAAGATAAAGTAAAAGAGAGAAAAAAATTATACGCACGATATATGTGATTTGAAACAGTAGTGGAATGTTATCCGTACTTCTATAATTAGAAGGAGGTTTAGTGATGTCTTATTTATCGAGCAATAATAGAAGAGTACAAGATATGGTAATATGACAGATGCGCAACCCAATTCTTAAAATCATACAACATAACACAATTAAGAAATCCCAAAACTCCTAAATAATATAACACATCTCACATAAGACTCTCAACACTCAATCACCTACGTACCGCATCTTATATCGAAGCTCTCATGACCGTATACATGGAAAAAAATTTAGGTGCTCCTACTATTAAAGATATTGTTTTAATTTAACAGGAAACAAAATATTTAGTAGTTGATATTTTTTAGATTTGCAAGTATCTGTTCGATATTATCAGTTTATCTGCTTCTTTTATTAGTCGATTCTCTCTTTATGTAATTTAGTGGTTGCTAGTTTAATAAATATTGTGGTTTGGCCTATAGCAATAACTTTTATCTCCTCTCAATATCTCTACTATTTTACTCTATTATTA
>JAOYND010181381.1:0-17802 GCA_025802135.1 Lagerstroemia fauriei | reverse complement strand
ATTTTATATAATATATACATATGCCTCATGGCCCACGGTGGATATTAATTAAAGTTAATTAAGGTTATTGTGGGGGAAAGAGTATCGGGGAGAGGTTATTCCGTGTAATAGGCATATCACGCGACAATACTGATATGATGTTACAAATTAATCAGATTTAATAATAATTTTATTATTTTTTAATAAAATCCTAAAAATAAAAAAGTAACTCTAGAAATAACTAAAAAATATTGATTTGTGATATTACGTCAGCATTGCTATGTGATATACCCGTTATATACAAGATTTTTTTCTAATGTGAGATGTAATGGTGCATGTCAATTTGTGCAATAAACAGGAGGGAAAATGACACTCTTGGTCTTTAATCTTTTGCACTTTTATCATTTTCATCTTAAACCTTATATTTATATCGTCCATATCTTTAACCTTTTGAGTTTTTGTCACTTTGATCTTAGCGTTACTTTTTCCATCTAAAAAATATTTTCCATCAAAAAATAGTTTTTAATATAAATATTTTATAAAATAAAAAATAAGAAAAAATAAAAAAGGAAGTAAAGAGTACGGTATTGTCATCCTTGATTAAGGAAGTGTTAGTTACTAGTATGTATCCCTCTATCCCTCTAAAATTAACACTCTTTCTTACTTAGAATGAATCACGATTTTGAACTGGTGGTAACCACCAATTAATTTTCAATCAGGAATAAATCTCGATTTTGGAGGGGATGTAGCGACCAACGATACTCTTTCGATATTTTGCCTTTTCGTTGTTTTTATTTATTTTCTTTATTTTTGAAAAAAATTATTTTTGATAGAATGTGATTTTTTTGGATGGAAAATGTAACGGTAATGGTAACATTAAAGTGAAAATAATATAAAAGGATGAGGATAAAATTGATAAAATAAAGAATTAAGAAGAAAATGGCAAAAGTGGTTGAAGTGGAGAATTATAAGTGTGTTTTCCCTAAACAGAATAATAAGAAAGGTCTCCATAACTGTTTTTTTTCTCCCCAAGATATTGGGTTGCTGGCCTGTCTGATACTGCATTTGTATTCATTTCACATATGGACTTTTCGCTGATGACGACCCACCTGACCAAATGATGAGTTAAGCACTCGACTGCTCAAATCATACCGATTTTCTTCAACTATAATGTTCTTCAAATTGAGGCATACAAAGAATATAGGTTCAATCAATCAGACCTTGATTACGATTCGATAGTAATGTAATTTACGTTGAAATTATGCTGTTGACTGATGTGCAAATTCATAGATTTTAGAGAAGAGATTTCACCAGATGAAGACTCTTTAAAGTTAAAGGCAACAGTAGGTGGCTGCTAAAGTAAAGTTCATTCAAAAGCATGAAATTCCACCTTCAAATTTCTTTCTTGTCAATTTTCTACTTTGATCAATTCCATGTCCATTGTTTACATAGACCCCACATGTCTCCTGCACTGCATATGCTAAATCTGTATTTCTCTATGGATTTCATGCATGTGGGCTTCAATGATTTATCGCAGCTGTTGCATTAAACTGAAGATTGGAGAGATTTTTAGATCGTAATACTTGATCCTGAAATATTGTCCTAGACGAGTAAGTTGGTGTTAACCATACGAGTAATATATTACAGTTATTTCTCATGTAGCACTCTTTTTAGTTTTTCATTATCACATTATTATCAGATTAAATTATTTAAGATGTTCTTGGGACGTAAAATAATAGACCGGCAGAAACTAACTGCACGAGCTTATTTTCAATGCGCGTGCATTTATGTCTACCCTCCCACTAGACCCATGCCAATTTATTTCTCCTTTTGGAGAATTTGACATTGCTGAGTTGCATTGCCTGCCCACTGTGTTTTTTTGATCGGTAGGCTGCCCACTATGTGTGTATACGTATATATATCTCTATTATTTAAGGGAGAAGTGAGTAGTTTTGATCTCTTTTTTCATTTCCAAAACTACCATTTTCTCTAATTTATTTTTATAATAATTCAAAAACATTTTTTATCATTTTAATTATTTTAGAAACATTAATTTTATTTTTTCAATTGTATATTCGATGATATTTACGGTGCGTAGCACGGGTCATTCGCTAGTATGTGTATATATTGTTATAGAATTTTTTGGTAAGATCTTTATGGAATTTGACTCGATCAAGTGCTTAATTCTCAATTATAAATGTGATGCATAAGCTTGCGTAGACATCACATGGGGAAGAGGGAAATAAAATAACATGAAAATTCTGACCAGTAGTAATTGAAACAAAAGCTTTCGATCATGTATTGATGATAAAGCCTTAGTATAAAAAATTACATTTTAAACACTACAAATTGGCTTGACTTTTAGTCAAATAAGTAAATGATTTATCAGTGGCTCACCTTGAGAGAGATTTACTGCCAAGTAGGTCTTCCCCGCTTGAATTGGATTTGTCAAGACTCATTGGACTTTTGGATATCAGTGATTCATATCTAAAAGGATTTAGATGTTGAAGCGTGGGGAAAGTTTTTGCTTCTTCTTGTGGCTTTAATTGTTAGGTGATGGAAGTTTCGATGTGCCCAAATTCACAATTACTCGTAGAAAGTGATGAGCACCGCGTATGGTCAAGTTTATGCATCATCAAATATATTTTGATATCCTTCTCTTCCATGTGAACTTATAATCACTTAATTCAATCGTGTGAAGTTCTCCTTTATGGGGGGTCCATGGACATAGTATGAAAATAGAGGATAAACAAACGGAGAAAAGGGATTCAATAAATTTCATTGAAAAGGGTCGATTCTCGATAACTTGCGTGCACACTGTCGTCTGACTACACCAACTCTGCAGGTGCTACGGAGTGAGATGACAGAAAATCTTTCTATAGGGAGAGGAATTCATCAAGGATCGATGCCCGCTCTCCCCTTATCTCTTCGTGCTTAGTAGAGAGCGACTCGGACGTATAATAAATGAGGAAGTGGTTAGGGGTAGATGGGAACCCCTCATCTATGTTTGCGAACGATCTCGTCATTTTTGTTGAGGCATCGATGGACAAATACATAATGTCAAGGTAGCAATAAGGTTGTTCTCGTCCCAAAAAGGCTCAGGTTGTTCTGTCTTTTCGAGGAATATAAGCAAGTTATTACTACAACAAATTAGAAAATTATGGGTCGTTCAAAGTCATAGAGGATCTTGGTAGATACCCTTGCATTCCTTTACTTACTGGCCGAGTTACAATGAGCGCATAATGTAGAGTGGTTGAGAAGGTCAAGGCTCGGTTATCGGGATCGCAAGCTGCAAATTTATCTACGGCGGCATGTGCTCACTAAATTGATTCTTGCAGCAAAACCCTCCCACATCAAGCAATAAGCTAGGGTCCCACGAAGCATCATTAACAAAATTGAACGGCCGGTGCAAGAATTTTATTTGGGGGCATACTTCGGACAGGATGAGAATTCATTTAGTCAAGTGGGAAGTGATCATGAAACCAACATTTTGTGGAGGACTATGAATTCAAAAATTCAGTGAGTTCAATAAGGCGTTCCTTGCAAAGAAATGCTAGGAATTGATTGAATACGATGACAATCATGATCACAAATTATTCTGCGATATATATAAGTATGATGAGCCGGATGTAGTTATACCAAGATTCCAACAAAAACAACCGACATCCTGGCTCTGGAAGGATATATGAGAGGTGTGGCTGAAAATTGCGAACTGTCTTGGTTGGACTGTTGGGTGGGGTACTACTGCAATATTCTGGATAGATCAAAGAGTGCCTAATTGGGGACCCTTAGTCGAAGACATGTAGGGAATTATACCTGTTGAGTGGAGGAAAGAAACTGTGAATTGTCTCATGCCTTGAAATCACAAATAAGGACAGAAGTTAGAATCTTTCAAAAATGTGCTCCCTGACCATGTGCTAATAAGTAGGGCTGGCCCTTAACCGGCTCTTTCAAGCCACAAATTAAAAAAAATCAAAATTTAAAAAATAAGATGAATAGCTCACAAGCTCATTAATCTCGGATGAAACCAATCTCATTTAAATTTTAAGAAATAATACTTAAAATATTTATTTTATTTATTTTATGTTGATACATGGTTGTGTAGTTAAACGATGTCAAATGACTTCACACATCGATGGGAGAAGAGGAAGGGGCTCTTCAATGATAGAAGGGAAATAGACTCTTCAAAGAGCTTATAAAAGAAAGCTCTTTCACATTGTTCTAATACATAGCCATGCACAGATGAAAGACATGTTTAAAACTTCTCACTCTAAATTTTTATTTATTTTTTGAACCGGCTAGTTTGGAACTTGAATTGGACGGTTTTGAACCAGTGGTTCCAACCTAAACCGTCCTAAGAGCGATTCGGGGCCGGTTCTGCTCCTTCATGGAGCCAGAACCTGTGATTCCAAATCAGAACCGACACTACTAATAGGCATTGGTGCTATTCCATATCGGAGCCAAGGCAAAGGACCGAATTGAGTTATTTGGCAGGCTAACAATAGACGCCCTTTCTCAATTAAATCTATGTATGATTACTTTATGCATACAAATAATTGGAGAGGAGGGGTGTTATATGGAAATCTAAATGGAAATTGCAAGGGCCCTACGTATAAGGCTCTTTATGTGGTTAGTTGGGCATGAGGGCTCTTAATAAGTAAGCGTTGATTGAAGGGAGGGTTTGAAGTTTCTGATGTACGTTGATCGACATCTGAGACAATACTGCATGCCCTTAGAGATTTCCACCGTGTGTGCGGCTTAGATCTGGAGGAACTTGTTGCCTAATGACCGGTGTGTTGCATTATTCCACAATGACAAATACCAATGGCTGATCCGTAATACTTGTTATGTGCATTCAGGGCTGGAGGGATTGTCATTGGGGTTTATTTTTGGGGTTACATGTTGGCTAATATGGGGATGGAGAAATAAAATGCTACTTGAGACTAAATTGAAGCAAAGGGAGTGATCTTTTGAGCAATGAGTGAGTAATTTCGACAAGATAATGCTGGAATCGAGCTCATCTATTTGTGAGAGGTGTAAGGTGCCGAGGAATGTGAGATGGCGTAAACCTGAGAGATGGGTGAGGCTAAACATAGATGAAGTTGTAAAAGGTAATACTTGAGGTTGACTTGGCGGGCAGGTGCAGGGCAGGTTATCCTTGAGGTTAACTTGGTGGGCAGGTGCAAGACAGGTTATTCTTCAGGTTAACTTGGAAGTTGTTCAAAGGCTACTTGTTGTGCAAATAAGAGTGTACGTATATGTATCGCAAGGAAATAATAAAGGATAAGTAGAGTATTGTTCCCAAGAAAACTCTTTCAATCCACTACCAAGTACTAAAATTGATACAATTGTATTCAAGCCAAGTTAATCAAATAGTGGAAGTAGAAAGTAAATTGGAAAGTAAATAAAGAAGAATCAATCAAGTAAGTGCTCCTAGGGTTCACAACTTTCCCTATTTTAGTCTTAAGCTAAGTTTTTCTCTCATGCAATTAACTCTACCATGTTATTAACCTAGGGATCTAGGGTTTCCCCACAACCTCCTTACACACCTCTCGATGTCACAAGAATGTATCTATGCAGAAGACACTAACCCAATCTATCTCTAGGCGATTAGTGTTGAAAGGTCTATTAAATCAACCCTAATTGGCTATTTAGGGTGCTCACCATCTCTCGATGTGCTTGCACGAATAACATCACCTCTCGGCATAAGTTAACCTAGACTATGCACTCTCTAGCATGATTTCGATTCTCTTTCTCGATGCTTCTCTCAATCTCAAGATCATTCTCATGGGTAATCAAGCCAAAACAAAGCATAGGATACAAGATATGCAATACCTAGGAAGCGTAACTCGATAAAATCATACACATGAGAGAAAAGAACTAAACTTAAAACGTCGAAATATGTTTCATTGATCCCCCTAGGAATCTAGGAGTTTCTTCAACATAATGAAAGAGAATATAAGAGTTGGAAATTAGGACAACATCGTTAAAACATGAAAGAAAGGGATAGAAAGAACTCTAGATAGTGTTGGAGCCGAATCTCTCGATTACCCCTCCACAATCTTTAAGCACGAACCCTCTTTCTTGCTCCAAGTCTGCAGCCTTCCATTACTCTTGGAACACACTAGAATATGTTAAATGTAGATGAGACGATCATATCCCAAGTACTGAAGTGATGCCCTTTATATAGTGGAAAAGTTGGGATCTATCGGGATATTTTACAATCTCAAACTTTCCCTCTAGGTTGCTGCCTATTCTCCCAAGTCTTTGACATTGCTGTAATAAATGTGGGAATACTTCTGGAAACTCTCTTAAGTCGTTGGGATCAACAAAGCAAGTTTCCTATTTTGAAACTGCATGAAATTCGCATGGCGCCCCCAGTGGACCGCGGTCTAAGTCCTTTGCTATGCGTGATCCTCTATAGACCGCGGTCTAAACTTAGTGACAATTTCGATTTCTCATATTCTCTATATTTCTCATATAGAGAATATGGGAAATTTCCTCTTAAAGTTGCTGCATCAAACATTGAATCATCAAGCCCACCATCTCATCATCTTTCCGCACATCTTTTTTCCCTTCCCTGCGCATCAAACGACCCCCAGCAGTATCTAATCCACATGTAAAGTTCTAAAAACTATCACTTATAAAAATTAAATCCCAAGAATAAAAAGATATGCAATTAACCTCTAAATATATAGAGTGCGGCTTAAAACTCAAGAATCTAGGTCAAGAATGGGCAAATAAATCATACAAATCATAATATCAACACTACTCAAGATGTACCAAGATGACTTGGGATACCACTAGGCATTCTTGAAGGATAAAAGAGCATTTCCTAAGAGACTAGATGACGATCAAATGCCATACCTATAAGAAGTGTAACATGTGTGCGAATTGACTAGCGAATTCTATACTCTTGATACATGTTAGGGTCCTACCTTTTCGACTCCTATCCTGTTGTTCTAGGTATCTTATTATTTGGAGACAGCTCAAGATCTAATTCTGAGTGACTTTTTTAAATGTATTTAGGATTTGGCCCATAACACTACAAAAGAGAATCGATTCTGAAACTTGTTTTATAAGTGAACTTTCGTAATTTTTAATTAAGAATGAGTATCACTAATCTCAGTGCATGATTCACCACTATGACAAGGTATGATGAAACATAACCGTTTATGCAATCCTTCCATAAGATTTCACTCTAGTCTACACATGAACCTTTTTCTTAATCCACTATGATTCACTTAATGTTATGTTTGATATGTTTGAATTGAAAGGAATGGAATAGAATGAATATTTTATCATTTCATTTTAAATATTTTACTTAATTGTACAATCAAGAGTTAGTTATGTGCATTCTATTGTGATAGATTTTCTTCTCATCTTGATAAAATTGAGATTCCCTGAAAGGAGTTAGGGAATGTTCATTCCATTACTTTTTATAATTATATTCATTTTTACTTTCAAATTGAACATAAAAACTCCCAGCTTCTCTCTTTGTTATTTTTTTGTCCTATAAAACTCATTCAATTCAATTCCATTCCTCATTCAGCCTTCTTCTCGAAAAATCCGGGTTTTTAAGGGAATTTGCAGGTAGTGTTGAGGCCAAAAACCCTCATTCTTCCTCCCTTGCCTCCTTTGAAGACAAAGACAAGCTCTCCATCTTCGATTTTCTCTCCAGAAAGTTGCATCACAACCCTCTTCATCTAAGGGTCCTAGGAGCACCAAGATGCAAGATTCTACCCAAAGAAGTCAAGTGGTTTGCGGGAATTCGATTTTTCGACTGGTGACATCTTTCTAAACTGTCTCTTGCTAATTTCTCTTGAAATTTGCTTGCATCTTCATGGTCCCTAGGAAAAGTAGAGCATATGCATCATTTTCTCCATCCCATGGGAATGATTTGGATAGATTTGCATCTAGCGAGTGTATAGAATTGTTTGAAACTCACTTTAAAAACAAGAATGCTATACCGAATGGAGGTTTCCTTTTGGATGATGCTCGACTACTGGGAGAATTCCATGGGGACATGGTGGCTCTAAGATGGGAAAGATTTTGCAAACAACCCAATCCGGCTTTTAAGAATGTTGTTTGAAAATCTATGCTAACTTGCATGAGTAGAATCTAAGTGGAGTGTATGTGAGGAAAATATATGTGCCCTTTTCAATTGCGGCCATAAGGAACATTATAGAAAAAGAGTTTCTAATTCATTTATGTCAATGACTAGAGGTCTTGATGAGGAGGAAATCCTTAGAGTGGTAGGAAAACCGAGGGTTAATTGCGAGACAAAAAATCGACTTGGCTCTTGTTCTAAAAAGAGAAGATCTAAATTACTAGTGTTAGGGTATGGCTTCACTCTGTCTCCTAGAATCTTTCCATGCACAAACTTGACATTAGTAAGGAAAGAACGTATACATGCCCTTTATTGTGTCCTTACATATAGGAAGTTCGATATTGCAGCTTTGATTTATAATAATATCACTTCTTATTTCAAGGAGAGAGAGAAGAGCCTTTGGTTTCCATTTATCATAATCAAGCTTCGAGAACGTGCTCATGTGCCAATCGAGGTGAGAGAAGGCACATTAAAACCCAAGGACCCAATTGGAGCCTCATAGTGAGACAAATGAGGCATAGGAATGAAAGGGCACCATAAGCACCGTGGCAAAGGAAACAAGAAGATCCATGACCTGTGGAAGAGCCCGGAGAGGAGGTAGATGATTTGAGACAAATCATTATGCAAGAGTTAAACAAGAATGTGAGGATTGAAAAAAAAGGCAAAAGAAGTGGAATCGGGTTCTTGCCAAGTTTGTCAAGACCCATGAAAGAAACCAAGAAAGAATCATAGACAAGCTTGGAATCCACATGGATTATTACCTATCCCCACCATCCACAAGTGAGGAGAAGCCAAGAGGAGGAGGCGGGTGCCTCCTTGGACGAATGAGAAAGGGGATCCACCACCAAACTAACATGGCAAGTTCTACTGTTTACTCCCATTTTACATTGACAATACTAAGTTTAGGTTTGGGGCTGGAAAATTGTACCTTGTTTGTTTGGATGCTCGATATATATATATATATATATATATATTTTAACTCTAGGTTAGGTCCATGTTTAAGGATTAGTTTATTTAGTTTGTATTGCATTTAGGACTATAGTTTTTTTGCATATGGATGAGTGAATCGAGATTATGTGGTGTGGTAGACCTTACTTAAGAATATGTAAAATTTTTCAAAGTCAGTTGATCCTTATTCTATGATGATAACTAATGGCTTGAAACTTGGAATGTGATCAGATTCGAGATTGCAACTTACTCTAGAATGTGTTTTTAAAAAATTTTCATAATGTCTAAACCTTAATATTTTTCACGATACTCTTACTTTAAGGATAGGTTAAAAATTGACCCTGACATTTCTTGGTTGTATTGCTAACATGAGAGTAGGCAAGAGTATGAACTTTGATATCCTACAAAGATAAAGAAAGGAAAAGTTGAGCTTGAAAGAAAAAATGTATTTGCATGAGCTAGTCAAGGAAAATTATGTAGAATTGCAAAGGAAAAATAAATGTGTGCTAGCGTCAAAAGTCGTGCCACGGCTCTGAGCACCACTTTATGGCCTTGAGTGCATTTAGTGTGGAGATACGCAATAAGGGGCCAACACGTGCTCGTGGTAGAAAAAATAGTCCATTTGTCTAAGCTCGAGGATGAACCCGTAGGGGTATCTCAACACTTAATGCCTTGTACCAACTAGGATGGGAGCGATTGGTTGACTCCCCACTACACGGGCTTAGCTTAAGGATGAGACATCTAGAGTCGTGCACCACCAATGAATACAGAGAGAGAGAGAGAGAGAGAAGAGAGGAAAAGCAAAAGGCAATGTCTTTGTGATTGTTCGAGTCACTTGATTGTGTACATGATCAACTTTGTTTTTGATTGGGTACTTGAACTTCTGTATGAGTTTACACTTACACAGCACAGGTGAGGACTAAGCTTTAGTAAAAATTTAACATCAAAGGTAGGAAGCATTTGAATTGAGGATCATGCAAAAGGTGATAAGCCACTCCTGATAACTTCATGGGACCGACTTGGTTTCTTTTTTATTTGCATGTTCTTAATTCTGCCCAGGACGAGCAATAGTCTAGGTTTGGAGTGTGTTGATATTGTGATTTATATGATTTATTTGCCCATTCCCGATCTACATTCTCGAGTTTTAAGCTACTTTTTACATATATTTAGAGGTCAATTGCATATCTTTTTATTAATATGATTTAATTGTTACAAATGACAGTTTCAAGAACTTTAAATGCGGCTTAGATACTATTGGGAGTGGTAAAATATGCAGGAAATGAAAAAAGAATGTTCGAAAAGAGGAAGAAATAGCTTCAATGATGCAATGTTTGGTGCAGGAATTTTAAGAGGAATTTCTCATAGTTTTAAGTTAGAAATATGGAAAATATGATATCAATGGAAAGTTTATTGAGTCAAAATTCCAACATATCAAACGGATAAAAAATTAGAGCTGAAACAAACTGAGCGCAAAGTAGGGTGGCCATGGCTTATAGACCGTGGTCCACTAAATGCTACATGTTTTTCCTCATGGTTTCAAAAGAGAAAATTTGCTATTGTTAATTTCAATGACTTAAGCAAATTTTCAAAAGTATTTTCATACATATTCAAAATAACAAAGTGCACCTTAGAGGGAAAGTTTGAAGATAGACAAATATCTTGATATATTCCAATTCCCTCATTATTTAAGTGCCACCACTTCAACAGCTTGGAACACAACTTTTGACATCAACATTCAACATATTTTATAGTGTTTCACATGCAAGGCTGCAACTTGAAGTAAAAAGAGGGGCTCGTGCTTGAAGATTGTGGAGGATTTATCGAGAGATTCGGCTCCACCACTATCTAGAGTTTCTTCCATCTCTTTCTTTCTTGTTTTCATGATGTTGCCTTATCTTTTGACTCTTGTATTCACATCCATTATGTTGAACTAAACCCCTAGGTTAAGAGGAGATCAATGGAATCTATTTGATGTTTTGAGTTTAAGCTCTATTTGCTCATGTGTATGATTATATCGAGGTACGCCTCCTTCATATTATTTATGCATACCTTGTTCTTTATGCTTTCTTTTGAAGTGGTCACCCACAAGAATGATCTTGAGATGGAGAGGAATCTAGAGAGTGCATAGCCTAGGTTAACTTGTACCAAGAGATGAGGTTATTGTGTGAGTGCATCGAGAGATGGTAAACACATTAGATAGCCAATTAAAATTGGGTTTATTAGCCTTTCAACACTAATCGTCTAGAGATAGAATGGGTTAGTGTCTTCCACTTAGGTACATTCGTGTGACATCGCGAGGTGCGTAAAGAGGAAGTGGGGAAAACCTAGAACCCTAAGTTATTAACATGGTGGAATTAATTGCATGGGAGATTGCTTAAAACTAGAAGAGGGGAAGTTGTGAACCTTAAGAATACTTAATTGATTGATTCTTGATTAATTGCTTTCTGGTTCAATTACTTGCTTTCTTGATTACTTTCTTCTCTAGTTAGTTGATTGACTTGGCTTGGATATGATCGTATTAATTTTAATATTTAGTAGTGGTAGAATTTTCTGGGAACGATATACAACTCATCTTTTATTACTTGTTTGTGATATGTATACTTGCGTGCATTATCTATTCTTTCAAACTACGCAACAAAAAGCCAAATATGAAGTCATTTTTCCTGATAAACAAGAAAATATTGATACTAATACCTTGGATACTAATTGATCAGTATGTGGATTATAGTAAATAATCTACTAGTAAATAATCTAATCATGCACCCATTCCCATTACTTTTCTTTGGGGAAAAATCTCAAATCCGATTTCTCAAATTCTCAGGCACTCACATTATCAAAGAATTTTATTAGAATGATCACACTATGGCCACATTTTACTTATGCAAGACTCTATTTACACTTATACAAACCTGTTACAACATAAAACGTATTAGATATCCATGATTATCTCCTTGGAAATCATTATATGATTTTGGATGAAATTGCACGAAATAAAAAAACTTCCAAATTAGAATCAAAACTCGTTCTTTGTCGATTTTAAATCATCCGATCAGGTCTTCTAGTCTCACGAACTTCTTGCTTTATGCTAGATATTCCCAAAAAGTCTCCACCTTGACTTGCATCAAGCTAACCAACATCGATAATGATTTTCTTACTCTACCTAGCCCACTCACAGGCTTCACCTTCTCGTGTACTCATCATTCAAATCCAAGCCACCATTGGACTTATTCGAGGAATCAGTCTTTGCTAGAAATCGATAAGTTGATTTTGATACGACTTTAGCTTTCTCCATGAACCCAACCCTTTGAAGCCAGATATGTTCTGAACATGTTCTTTCTCTCGTAAAGTTGTCTCTCCACTAGCTGATTTCTAGAAGTCTTTGATGACTTCACCTCATTCCAAGGTGCCTGTACCTTATCTTCAATCCTGTTCTTAAACTATTTGACTACAACAGACTTTGACATCTTAGCAACGGCGCACAATGTCTCGTGCCCATTCACTTTATGTACCTAAAATCATTCAAGTACATTTGTGAGTCACAAATTTGATCGATTCTAGTCTTGTCATCTACTTGCGAGACATAATAGTCTCTACGTCACTTTTCATGAACATGACCATTTCTTTCAAGACTTTCAGCACTCCACTACGGGTTTTGTACTCACGCTTGTATGGATAAACTTTCGTAGAGAAATCAAGTCTCTTTTGAATTCAAGAACATGCCTAACACCAATAAAAACTTTCTACACCCATCATATATCTTAATCTTTCATCCTGATTCTGGCAACTATACGTTTTCCCATTTCCTGTACGAACCTTTGCATACTATCGAATAATAATTGAAAAATAGACTCCTATAATGAGATGTGTAGAATGTGCAACTTGAATCAAGAAACCAATTTAAACTCGATGAGCCCACTGTTGTGAGATATCCAATGTCCATACTCCCATCCACTATTGTCGTTAGAATCTCATCCTCATCCTTTGCCTCTCCCTCTCCTACATTCGCCAGTGACTCGGCCTACTTGCTTTTTCTCTTGGGGTAGTTTAGCCTAAGACGACAATCTTGGTCGTAGCCCAACGGCTAACCATTCTCAGAATTTTTCTTTGGACCTTCCCTTACTACCACGACCTTTCTGAGGCCTGCCTCTCACAACAAATCCTTCAATTGCACTACCAGAGCACTCCATCATCATTTTTTTCAACTTTTTTGAATTGAGCGCTACATTGACATTTTATAGGGGATACTCAATCTCCCGTACAATATAGTGTTGAAAACATTCTAGTAGAAGTTCGACAATGAGTACAATAACATAAACATTTGATCAGCATCCTCAATCTTTAAATTAATTGGTTCGAGTTCCATTGCAATCTAATTGAAAAGATTCACGTGGTCACCTATTAGTATGTTAGACTTCATTTTCAACTGGTAATGTCACTTTTTCAAAATATAACTAGTGGTTAAGGACGTCGTCATATACAGTGAATTTGGCTTCCACCTTAACTCGGGCCCAAATTCTAACCGTACACCTCTTGTAGGACATTATCTGTTAGACTGAGCTATACTGGTTGAGTGACCTGTATTAAAAAAGTACATTAGGATGAACATTTACATTCGACGTTTCCTAGATCAGGTCGATAGTTGACTTAGCATCAAATTCAATCTCAATTGAATAGATGCCTAAGTTTTTAGCAAATATATAAGTCCTTCTCGAAAGGCCAAACTCCATAAAAAGACTTTGTGACCCCTACGTTACATACGAATTAGCGAATTGAATTCATATTCGAGTCCCTCAAATAACAAAAAAAAAAGTATCCCATAATTCATAGAACTCCGGAGCGTCTCCCACCCTTTTAAGGGAACATCCTTTCCTTTCTTTAATAGTGATTAGATTACTTTTGGGTATTCAAGCTCTCACTTCCAATAAGTGATTAGGGAAAGAAAAGATGAAATTCCTATAAAGAAAGTGAAATGAGTGTTGTTTGACAACTTACTCATAATATAGTTGGTAATCCCAAATGGATGATCAAGAAGACTGGATCAAAAAAGTGATGACACCAAGTACAATACTTGGTTGCTAACTTTATGTGAATAGTAAGGCTCGGATATCGTAAAGTTTTTTGGAAACAATGGCAGAAATATAAGGTTGAATGAGAAATTAATTTTCATGAAATCGGAGGAAATTATATGAGTTAAGATTGCCTAATTAAAGTGTGCTGGTAGGATCTGTCGAATTGCAAATATGCGCTAGAATGTGACCTACACATGAATGGCTCTTATCTCCCTTCCTTTTATTCAATTATTTCATCTCAATTGCATGAGATGAATTGTGACATATGATTGACGATTAATGAATAGTCATTAATCTTCAATCATTCTGATGCTTAATCACTCAACTTGTCTGCATACGATATGTATAAATATATTAATATTCAATCATTGGGATGCCCAATCACTCAACTTGTCTGCATATGATAAGTATAAGTATGTTAATGATGAAGAGCAAATGGAATGAGAAGGAAGCAGTGAGAATAGGGAATATATTCCTTTAGCGATGAGGTTTCCCACCATTTAACTGACAATCTTTCTTCTTCTCAATAAATAGAGCCATTTGTCATAGGTTGTTGTATTAAATTTTTTTAGAAATTATCCTCTCTCTCTATTTTGTCATGTGTTCTTTTCGATAGTGTTCAACTTCTTCTTGGTTCGCCGAGAGATTGAAGATCAATGCTGACTTATGCTCTATCATTATTGTATCCTGGGAGATAGACCTCCACGTATCCTCAGCATGACCGAGAGGGAATGAATTTGTCTTAAGAAAACTGTGAGTGCCACAGGTCTCGACTTATTCTACTGTTCATATTTATGTATTATTAATCATTAATTAAGTATTTTAATTTTATATTATTATACAGCATAATATGACTTTGTATTATAAATTTTAGTTTTCGATTTTAATTTTAATTTCATTGTCATCCGAGATTGCATATCATTACTCCCGAACTAACGATCTTAAAACAAAATTCTTCTTTGTTGTCATCTCAGATGGCTTCAGAAAATACTCCTCCTTAGCCACAATAGCAAGAGTATATTCTAAAGTCATATAAGATCACAACAAAGAAAGAACTTTGTCTTGAAATTGTTAGTTTTGGAGTATAATAATATGTAATCTCTGATGATAATGAAAATAAAATTAAAATTGCAAACTAAAATTTAGGACACAAAATCGTACTATAACATTATAATAATTTTAAAATTAAAATATTAAATTAATAATTAAAAGTACATAAATACAAACAATAGAATAAGTAAAAAATTGTAGTAGTCACAGTTTCCTTAAGACGAATTCGTTATTCGTGCTGAGAATATACGGACGTCTGTCTCCTATGAGACAAGTGCCGAACTTCTATCTTTCGATGAAATGATAGAAGTTGAACACTATCAAAAACAATGCACAATAAAATAGAGAGGAAATTTTTTAAAAAATTGTATGCAACAACCTCTGTCGAGTGACTCTATTTATAGAGAAGAGAAGAAGAATGACGATCAATGGCACACAATTTGTTTGCTTGTGACAAACTCCTTATTCTTCACTGCATTTCATTCTCCATGAACACTTATTTATATAGGTGGAGTGGAAATGCCGGCATACTTGGAGAGTTAACTCCCAATGATTGCCTCCATTAAGCTTCAATCATTAGATATGAAAATTTTCCTGAAAATGCGATGAATTAGTTGCAAATGATCGAGGAAATAAGAGGAATGTAAGAACAATCCATTTGTATATGTGGTCACGTTCATCCATACAAGTGCTGTTCAACGGACATCCATCGACACACCCTCAAATCGACCGATCTTAGCGCCTATAATTTCCTCTTATTTCATGAGAAATAATTTCTCATTTACAAATTTTGTTCATGTCATTCATGCCATTTTTCCAACAACTTAATCCCTCAAATTGTCGGCATACGACAAGTATAAATATGTGTATGATGAAGAGCAAAAGAAATAAGCAGGAAGCCGTGCGAATTAGGAAAATATTCCTTTAGCGACAAGCCATTGTTTTCGGTAGTGTTCAACTTCTATTCGATTCGCCGAGAGATAGAAGTTTGGTGTTAACTTCTGCTCTGTCATCGTTATATCTTGGGAGACAGATGTCCACGTATCCTCAACACGACCGAGAGGGGACGAATTGCTATTAAGGAAAATGTGACTGACACAAGCCCCAGCTTATTCTACTATTAGTATTTTTGTACTATTAATTATTAATTCAATATTTTACTTTTATATTATTATATGACTTTGTCTTGTAAATTCTAGTTTTCAATTTTAATTTTAATTTTACTGTCATTCGAGATTACATATCATCATTAGTCCCAAACGAATAAAGTTTGACATTGATCTGGCTTGAAACAACACGTGTTCTCCGAATTTGAGGTAAGGTAGAAATACCTCCGAATATGAGGTAAGGTAGAAATTTAAGATGATTCATATGTGTTGACTTATCGATCCAAAGAGGTGTAGAAAATACATTTCAGCGAGTAAGAAACTAATGGACAATATTTTGAAACATGGGGAACAAGAAAAAGTGATGAAGTAATCCTCATCTTTGACCATGCAAATTCCATTGGTTTTGGGAATATAAGTGATCAAGTTATCATCTGGAAGTAGATGTCATTTATCTAGAAAATTTGAGAACATAAATTTATTCTTAGTCAATTTATTAGTGTTGGAAAATGGAGAATTTAATTATAGTCTTAGAATAGGAAAAATATTTGGGAGTCGGTCATATCTATAAGTCATTTAGAGTCTTCTCATGATACCTATAAATATGCGTCCTGTATTTGCAAATGATGAACACGAAGAACAACTAGTGAAGTCATACAAAGATACACAACTCCAAACAAATTTGGTATCATAGCTGGATAGAAACTTATGTAATAGAAAAAAGGGCCTGTCATTACACAAGAAGGCAATAGCTTGACAGCGAGATTTGTGTCGCAACAAAAATAATTCATGAGGTAATATGAAATTCTTAGGAGATCCTCCCTCATCACATGTTGTGAAGAAGTACCAATCAAAATTTGACAAATGAGTAAATTAGTGTTAATCACCCTAGCAGTTACCATAATTAATACTAATAAAATCAATTTGATTGATTCTTCCTAACCACGTCATTGTGAGGTACGACCATGTAAGATTTTTTCATGCGGCAATACCCATGTCCAAATTCATCAAATTTGCTATTTTCTCCCTTTTTTTTAGTAGAAATTTCACTTTCTAATGGTCTTATAAGATATTGAATCCACACCCACTTAAAAGTTTAAGCTAATCGTTGCTGCTATACCCAATTTCTTTTTATATTTCAAGATTCTTTTTTTATGACTTATCGTACGTGGGATTCAATTCTTAGTAAGTGGCTCTACAGTGAAAAATTGGCCGAGCATCCTTAGTCTACAAAAATACAATCCCATTGTCCGAGATAGGTATATCATATGTTGGTCTCTTATTCTCTCTTTGTTTCTACAAAAACTTCATCGTTTGTGAATCGATCAACACTTAGATGTTGACCGTCGATGGCTATGGAATTAATGACATTGACTGATCGTCACTCCAAATGAAGACCCTACGAAGTTATAAGATTCATATCAACATATTTCTTTACACGTTATAAGAGTGTTTGACATTGGTGGTGCTTCACTGCATGCCCACTATATCTTCATTGACTCTGACTCAATGTTTTGTTTTCCACACGGCTTTTAAAGCA
>JAOYND010181289.1:0-17846 GCA_025802135.1 Lagerstroemia fauriei | reverse complement strand
TAAATCCATATATGATTTTGTTAAACCAAATCTCACTGAATTTCTTTCTGGAATTTTCAGCCTATTCAAAGAACACATCGGAGCAATTAAGAGAAAGGGTATCGGCAGTGCAAGCAGGATGGAAAATATACATACCTAGAATGCTATTGCGTATTTAGGAGTGCACGCAAGCATACGTATCGCAAGCAAGTAATAAATGACGAGTAGAGTATCGTTCCCACGAGGACTCGTCCCAATCCCCTACTGAGTACTAAAATTGACACAATTGTATCCAAGCCAAGTCAATCGATTAGTTGAAGTAGGAGGCAAGTAATTAAAACACCAAGTAAGCAAGCAAAAATCAATCAATTGGAATACTCCTAGGGTTCACAATTTCACATATTCTACTCTTAAGCAAAGTCTTTCTCTCATGCAATTAACTCTACCATGTTATTAATCTAGGGTTCTAGCGCTTCCCCACTATCTCCTGACGCACCTCTCGATGTTGCAAGAATGTTCATAAGCGGAAGACACTAACTCACTCTATCTCTAGGAGATTAATGTTGAAAGGCCAATTTAAACCAACCTTAATTGGCTATCTAGGGTTCCCACCATATCTCAATGCGCTCGCACGAATAACTTCACCCCTCAGCATAAGTGAACCTAGACTATGCACTCTCTAGGGTGATTTCGATTCTCTCTCTCGAGGCTTCTCTCAATTTCAAGATCATCCTAGTAGGTGATCAAGCCAAAAGAAAGCATGAAGAACGAGATATGCATAAATAACACCTAGGAATTGTACCTCGATAGAATTATACAGATGAGAGAAAAGAACTTTACTTCAAACATCAAATTAGGTTCCATTGATCCCCTAGGAATTTTGGGGTTTAGTTCAACTAAATAAAATATACAAGAGTTGAAAGATAAGACAAAATCATGAAGATAAGGAAGAAAGGGATAGAAGGAACTCTAGATAGTGGTGGAGTCGAATCTCTCGATCACGCCTTCACGATCTTTAAGTACAGACCCTCCTTCTTGCTCCAAGTCTTCAACCTTTCTTCGCTCTTGAACACAATGAAATATGTTGGATAATCGTGTCGAAGCTCTCCCCTAGCTGCTGAGGTGATGCCATTTATATAGTGGAAGGGCTGGAATTTTATAGAAATATTTCTCGAACTGGAACTTTCCCTTCTTGATAGTTGCCTGTTCTCTCGAGTCTTTGATCGCTTTCCTCTTTATTTCCAGACCATTAATTTCTGTAATATATGTGAAAATACTTCTAGAAGCTTGCCTAAGTCGTTGGGATAACAAAGATTGGGTTTCCTTTCTTGAAATATCGTGAAAGTTGTGTGCCGCCCAGTGGACCGCGGTATAAGTCCTTTGTTATGCATTGTTCTCTTAGACTGCGATCGCCCTGCTCTGGGCGTAGTTTCCTTTCTTCGACCATAACTTACATGTTTCTGCTCCGATTTGTGATCCCTTTGATGGTTGGAATCATGATTGGACAAGCTTTCCAATGATATCTTATTTGCCATATTTCTCATGTAGAGAATATAGTAAATTTCTTCTTAAATTTGCTGCACCGAACATTGAATCATCGAGCAAGCCATTTCTTATATTTTCGCACATCTTCTTTCCATTTCCTGCATATTAAACGACTCCCAGCAGTATCTAATCCACATTTAAAGTTCTCGAAACTATCATTTATAACAATTAAATTTCAAGAGTAAAAAGATATGCAACAATCTCTAAATATATGAAAAGTGGCCTAAAACTCAAGAATTTAGGTTTGGAATGGGCAAATAAATTACACAAATCATAATATCAACACACCCCCAAACTTAGACGTTTACTCATTCCAGGAAAAAATTAAGAACATGCAATCAAAGATTAAACTAATTTGATCCCACAATGTTCGCAAGAACGACTTGTTACCTTTCACACGATCTTCAATTCGAATGCTTCCAACCCCCGATGTTAATTTTCAACAAAAACTCAGCCCTCTTACAAAGGTTCAAGCACACAATCCAAAGCTAGATTGGTCAAGCACACAATCAAGATACTCGAATAATCACATAGACATTGCCTTTGACAATTCCGCTCTTTTCTTTCTCACTCTTTTTCTTTCTTTGGTGGTGCACTACTTTGGGTGCCATGTCTATAAGCTGGGCCCATGTAGCGAGGAATCAACCAATGACTCTCGTCCCAGTTGGTCCAAGGCATTAAGTGTTCAGACACCCCTACGGATCTATCCTCGAGTTTCGACGAATGGACTATTTTTTCCACCAAGAGCACATGTCGGGCCTTATTGCGTATGCTTTCGCACTAAATGCCGCTCAAGCCCGTACAATGGTGCTCATAACCTTGGCACATCTTTCAATAAAGCTTACATATATGCAATTCTTGTGATTTTTTTTATTAGTACATGCAATTTTTTATGCTCTTTGTATCTTTCTTTCCTTGTCTTCAGTAGGATATCAAAGTTCATGTTCTTGCCTACTCTCATGTTAGCCATACAACCAAGTAACATAAAGGGCAATTTTAAGCTATCTCTAAAGCAAGTGTGTCATGAAAAGATTGGGATTTAGGCATCCTAAAAAATTTTCTAAAACACATCCTAAGGTAGTTGCATTCTCAAATCCGATCATTTTCTAAGTTTCAAGCCATTATTTATCGTCATGGAACAAGGACCAACCGGTTTTGAAAAGTTTTTACATGTTCCTAATAAGGGAAACCACACCACACAACCTTGATTCACTCATGCAAATGCAAAAACTATCATCGTAAATGAACGTAATCTAAATAAACCAATTCTAGAACATGGATCAAACCTAGAAGTCAATAAAAATTCAAAAAATTCTAGCAAGCATTCAAACAAACAAGACATAGTTTCCCACCCCCAAACCTAAACTTAACATTGTCCTCAATGTGAAATAAGAGTAAGGGAATAGAAACTTGCCTTGTTAGTTGGTTGGTGGAGCTTCGATTCTTGTTCATCTAATTTAGACCTCGGTCTATAGACCACGGTCTAACAGTCCAGTTTCATCTTTGTTGCCTTCCAGCTTCAGTAGACCGAGGTCTAAGACCGAGGTCGAAGTGCTATGTTTTGCCTTCATGATAGGGTTGCCTCAGTAGACCGCAATCTAAGGCTATGGTCTCTTTCCCCTGTGTCTCCATTCGTGAAATCTTTCAATTTTCGCTTCATAAGTCTAACCCATGTTTCCTAAATGCAATAAAAACAACCAAAATAAAATAAAATATCATCTAGAGAAAGGAAAAACAACCAAGGCAACAAGGTAAAACTCCCCCCAAAATTAATCCATGGATCATCATTAAAATAATATAAGAGAAATTAAAGGAAAGATAGAATACTCCCCTAGAATGAAGTACACATCGTCCTCGATGAACTTACTCTTGGTGCTTTCTTAATTGCTACTTGATCTCCTTCCTTAGCTGTTGGCTGTTAATGCCATAGAAATGACATTTTAAACACACTTTTAGACCTTAAATTTGAGCTAAGAACATGCATTTCCACTTGGTTTTTGTTGAGTTAGGCTGAGTTGTAAGTGTCTATGCTTTTAAGAAGGGTTAATCTCCATCCTCTAAGTTCTCTGGATGTTGAGCATGATTTCCTCAATAGAAAATATACCAAATAAGATGTCAACAGAAAGCTCATTGAGTCAGGAGTCCAACGCATTAAACAGTTCATGATTTGGAGCTAAAACGAGGAAGTCATGGCCAAAAGAAGTAAACTGCGCAGAATAGAATAAAGCATACGGCGGTGGCGCAAGGCTACACTGCGGTAGCCAGGTTTCCCAGTGCAGATAGCAGTCCAGCAGCATAGCAGCACAGGAATGCCCCCCCAGACATCAGCCTACCACGGTGAAAGAAGGCTGCATCGCGATTCCTAGTATTCCAACCCCACATTCCTGTAGCCCCGCAGCCCGGTCCAGTGCATAGTATTCTAGCCCACAGCGGTAGGGAATCTAGCCCACTACGGTGACCCAACTTTCTAATTTAGACTTGGACTTTTGTGGGCTTGTTCTTGGGCCCCTTTTGAAGTCGGCATTTGTCAAAAAAGGCTGTTGAGCAGCCAACAAATTGGCCAACTTGAGCAAGTGGCACAAGTGGGACAAAGGGGCTCTTTGTCTATAAAAGGAACCCTCCACCTTCATGACAAACTAACCACAATACCAGAACCCTCAACATAGAATAGAGAAGCTACTGACCCTAATCCAAAGAGTGGAGGAATCGTCGAAACGAAGTCGCGAAGTTCCAACTTCGGAGTAAGGATTTTGGGTGGACGAGCTAAGGCATCGAGCTCATCATCGGTGTTCGAGATTTCTTCTTCCTTTGTTTCCTTTTCTTTCATTTCGGTTTCTTGCCTTTCAATTCGATGAACATGTCCTTTAACTCGATGATTTCCGACTAGTTTCATTTTCTAGAGCAGTAAGTGGATCGTAGTGTTTATTTCATCCATGTATTGAAATTTTATTTCTCGGATCTATGAAAGTGTTCTATTTCCTTTATGTTTACTATACTTCATGAGTTTATTGATGTTTGGCCAACTCGATAAATCGATCTAAGGGACAGTGAGGAGCCACGAGACTGAGAATCTCATCGCCTAAGTAAACATAGCCTAGGAATAATCGTACCGAGAGGTAGGTTAGTCATTCTAAGAGTTAGAAGAGACGTGTGAGAAGGCCCGAGAGGTAGCCATCACCCTAGGAATCCTAATACGGTTATGAACACGACTTTTGGTCCTTTAATCCTAACACCTAGAGATAGAGTGGGTTAGGATCATCCTAGGGATACATCCTAGTTGCGGCGAGAGTCGGATTAGGTGACTTTAGAACCCGTGGATAGGAAAAATGGACGCTTGACTTGATCCGGTTAGTTAAGTTCAAGAAGATTGAAATTGACCTAAGTGAAACAGAACCCCTAGAATCGCTTCCTTGTTGAGTTCGTACCATTTTTCATAGAGTTTCCACCTTTACTCATTATCTTGCTCTTTGTTGCATCCTATCAACCATTGTGTGGTTTGGCTTAGTACGTGGTGTTCTAAGTTCGTGCTCGATAGGCTTTGATCCCCATGGGAACGATACCCGCTCACTGGGTTTACTACTTGCGATCCGTCCTCTTGCGGGTTGGAAGACAAACATTGGATCTCTCTTTTAGCTCTTGATGAAGAAGGTTCAATAATTCTCCAAGGTAGTTGACATGTTTGCGGAATTGTTGGTGTCTCGGTGGTGGCTCATATGCTACCTTTGTTGATTTGGAGGATCGTAACACTTCCATGAGAACTAATTACTTCATTGGTATCTGATTAGGCTCTAACCAAAGGGAGATGCCAAGAAAATCCATGTGCTCTTTTGGCTCATCAAGTGTCCATGTTGCATGTACTTCTTCTGTCAATGTATTGAAACAATTATTAGGTAAATTATTTTCAATGAATAAAGTCTCATTACCTTATTTAGGATTTGGCCAAAAGATTGATAGAAGTGTCGGAATTGCAACTTTGGACTTCTATGACTTCTTCACATATTCCACTACTTGATGTTGGTGAAGTCATGTCCACCTCGTCCATTGAATTGCTAATGGTGTCATTCTCATCCTCCCTTGAGAATTCTTCACTTTGTATCTCGATTCCATCGGCTTTTTCCTCGTCCTCTAACTCTAAATTACTCCAAAAAGTGATCATCTCATTGTGCTTGCAATCTTCACCTTGATGTTGACCTCAGTTTCGCTAGGCAATGCTTCATATGGTTGAGAATTGATTGCTTGAGCAATTTAGCCGATCTGAGTCTTCAAGTTGTGCATCTGCAACTGTAAAGCAACAATTTGATTAGAATTAGCTTGAATAGCATCATGAGTCAATTGAGAGGAATTCATAAAACTAATTAAAATTTCTTCAAGTTTAGAAAGGTGATTTGAAGTCAATTGTTGTTCAAAAACTTGCTAGAGAAGGTTTTGTGAGGAGTTCATGAAATTGTTGAGTGCTTCCTCAAGTCTAAAAGAAGAATCTTGATCAAAATATTGTTGATTGAAGTTTGAAGCATTATTCCACTCTGATTTCCATGTTTGTTGATGTTCCCACTCATTATCGCGGCAAGCCCCCAATCCTAAATCACACATATCATAAGGGGCATTATTCCATGCATTGTGATCAACATGATTCATCAAGTCAAAATAATCGAGACAATAATAGGGCAGATGAAGTTTTCCACAATAACCATAAGAGATGCAATAGTTTTATATGAATTTATTATAACTTTCAATAATTTAATCTCGATAAGGTCCACCTAACAAATTGAAATTGTCTTCCATATTTTCTAAAAAGATTGCTTTAAGATCTACCAAAAGATGAAAATAAAATACATGTCACAAAAGAAAGAAAAACAACCAAAAGTTAAAAGAAAGAAAACAACGTAATGAAAGAAGAAAAACAATATTACAATCGAAAGTTAAACAAAAAAATTGGTCGAGGAACAACCACTTGGTATTAGGGTTAATAGAAAAGTTGGAAAAGAGTCCCCGGCAATGACGCCAAAAACTTGTTGTGTATTTAGGAGTGCACGCAAGTATACGTATCGTGAGTAAGTAATAAATGATGACTAGAGTATCATTCCCATTAAGACTCGTTCCAATCCACTACTAAGCACTAAAATTGATATAATTGTATCTAAGTCAAGTCAATCGATTAGTTGAAGTAGTAGGCAAGTAATTAAAACACCAAGTAAGCAAGCAAAAATCAATCAATTGGAATACCACTAGGGTTCACAATTTCACATATTCTAGTGTTAAGCAAAGTCTTTCTCTCATGCAATTAACTCTACCATGTTATTAACCAAGGGTTCTAAGGTTTCCCCATTACCTCCTTACGCACCTCTCGATGTCGGAAGAATGTACCTAAGCAGAAGACACTAACACACTCTATCTCTAGGCAATTAATGTTGAAAGGCCAATTTAAACCAACCCTAATTGGCTGTTTAGGGTGCTCACCATTTGTTGATGCGCTCGCATCAATAACTTCACCTCTCCGCATAAATTAACCTAGACTATGCACTCTCTAGAGTGGTTTCGATTCCCTCTCTCGAGGCTCCTCTCAATCTCAAGATCATTCTCGTCGGTGATCAAGCCAAAAGAAAGTATGAAGAACGAGATATGCATAAGTAACATCCAGGAGGCGTACCTTGATAAAATCATGCACATGAGAGAAAATAATTTTACTTAAAACATCAAATTAGGTTCCATTGATCCCCCTAGGAATCTAGGGATTTAGTTCAACTTAATAAAATATACAAGAGTTGAAAGATAGGACAGCATCATGAAGACAAGGAATAATGGATAGAAGGAACTCTAGATAGTGGTGGAGTCGAATCTCTCGATCACGCCTCCACGATATTTAAGCATGGACCCTCCTTCTTGATCCAAGTCTGCAGCCTTTCTTCGCTCTTGAACACAATGAAATATGTTGAATAATGTTGTCAAAGTTCTCCCTTAGTTGCTGAGGTGATGCCCTTTATATAGTGGAAGGGCTGGAATCTTATCGGAATATTTCCTGAACTTGAACTTTCCCTTCTTTATAGCTGCCTGTTTTCTCGAGTCTTTGATCGCTTTCCTCTTTACTTCCAGACCATTAACTTCTGTAATATATGTGGAAATACTTATGGAAGCTTGCCTAAGTCGGTGGGATAAGGAAGATCGAGTTTTCTTTCTTGAAACTGCGTGAAAGTCGTATAAGCAGTCTAAGTCCTTTATTATACATGGTTCTATGTAGACCACAGTCTTAGACCACGGTTGCCCTGCTCTACATGCAGTTTCCTTTTTTTTGCCATAACTTGCATGTTTCAGCTCTGATTTATGATCCATTTGATGCATTGGAATCTTGGCTCGATAAGCTTTCTAATGATATTTTATTTTCCATATTTCTCATGTATAGAATATAATAAATTTCCTCTTAAAATTACTAATTACTGCATCGAATGTTGAATCATCAAGCAAGCCATTTCTTCATATTTCCGCACATCTTCTTTCCATTCCCTGCACATTAAACGACTCTCAGCAGTATCTAATCCGCATTTAAAGTTCTCAAAACTATCATTTATAACAATTAAATTCCAAGAGTAAAAAGATATGCAATAACCTCTAAATATATGAAAAGTGCCCTAAAACTCAAGAATTTAGGTCGGGAATGGGCAAATAAATCCTATAAATCATAATATCAACAAATACCCAAAGGGAATGATCAGCGTGTGCTCAGATGCCTCCTGGGAAGACAATACTTGTGGTGTGGGCGGAACTATGTTGAAGAGTCAAAGATCCCTAGTGAGCAGTAAGAAATTTCCCTTCAGCCCACTACATGCAAAAGCAGAGATACTATTGAAATCACTTAAGTTTGCAACATCAAAGGAGTGGAAAAGAGTGAGATTCTAACCCTAATAGAGTTTGTGAACGGAGGAGAACAATCCCAATTGGAAATCGAGAATCTCGTCTTAGACATCAAAATTCATTTTGTAAACTTTTGAACACTAGGAGTGTGTATGGTTTTGTGGGAACTTAAATAACTTAGCTTATGTAATTTCTAAAATGAGTGGATTGTTAAACACCTAGGGCTTGGTCTTGGCTGAACTACCAATATCATGTACAAATCAATTGCCTTACATCTAAGAATTTCTCGTTCCTTATGGTAGTTAGGCTGTTGAACTACCAATATCAGGTACAAATCAATTGCCTTACAAAAGTAATTTTATAATGTTTGTCTGCCACATCCAAATCATGGATATTTCCTAATAAGTGTGGATTCAATCCCAATCCACTTGCTCAATACAAAAGTGAAAAAGATCAATGTAGTCTGGATAGAAATTCACAGTAGAAGTCTGGTACAGTGGAGAAAAATCATCTTCTGCAATATTTTTTAGTTTCCAATGATCTATCCATATATCGAATTTGAGTGACAGAAACTGACTCGATCAGTAACAAGTGGACTTACCCCTGCCATTGCTATTGGGGCTCCATTACCATTAATGAAGAAGCATTCGATAATCCGAGCAAGGTTAAAGGCCGCTTATGAACCGGTCCTTGGATAGCAAGCCACGAACTAGGGATTGTTCATCATCTTCCAATATAGAGTTTCTATTATTTCTTCACTTACTTATATTGATAAAATAAAAGAAGACTGATCAATCACCTACTCTAGCCACATAATAGAAACTCTTTTGAAGCCCATATGACCGAAACAATTCAATTTGGTCCTCCACCATCGATAAGTTTGCTATCTCAAGCACACAAATCATGACAAACAAGGCTACACCTGCCATCGTTGCAGCAAACAAGTAAAATACAATGCCACCAAACAAAGAATGTCATCTCATCCCCGACACCCTGGCTAAACCGCAACCAAGGGCGAGAAAAAAAATGTCTTGTATATCATAAAACCAAATTCAAGGACCAGAACTACTATTGCTACCCAAACTTATTTGTTTATCCTTACCATTTAAATAAGCAAACGTCCCCACAAAAATTATATAAAATAAATTCACAATTAATGAAAATACCTACTAAATAAGTAGAGATTAGAATTAAGTATAATCATATCGTGGCTGAGTACACAAAGCAACATGACAAGACACGAAAATAATCTTTCTCCATCAGGATACCAATAAAATGTGAGCCTAACACCTTGCCAACGCTTTCACCTAAACTAAGGCAAAAAGCCTCAAAGCATGTGACAATATCATTTGGATATAAGTACATGATAAGTATGGTACTATATAGATTTAAATCCATCAGGGAGACAACAAGTACTATAATAATGGACACTACTAGTACTACCTAGAATTTTCTCATATTAGAAAGTGATATTTTAAAATCTCCATGAATCGTAGAATCAGGGGAACAAACATTCAATAAAAAGGAAAGAGGCATCAGTGCAAGGGACATTACACTGGACTTGGAGAAATATATCTGCCTAGCCCCCTAACCTCATAATGATTTAATTAGATTCACCGAATTAGCTAGTGATGGAGCAATGGTGGTAAAAAAGGCATGGACAAACTGAAATGAATCATTTCCTTCCATAAGATTTTGAATGAGAAGATACGTTGCACCTGATCATTACTGGCTATTGCATATGATTATCACTGGCTATTGCACCACAGATCAAAGGTAATTAAACATTGAATTTAATTTTATGAATATTATTTAAATCAACTTAAAAAATGTCAAAAACACAATCATATACGACATTGGTATCCAATAAGAACAACAACGATAAATGCAATGTAAAGAAGCGGATTCTTGTCCCTAGAGGTCAAAGGGGCAGCCCTATAGAATACAACATTATTAATTTTATGAAATAATAGCACTTTCAATATAAATTTGAGTGGTAGCATGCTCAATTTGTGAAGTATGATTAATTTTAAAAGAAAAAGTCTAGTAATGTTTAAAAAAATATGTATGAATTTAAGAGAAATTAAAATTGTAATTGCGTACAAAAAAATATATTCTTCATGAACATTTTTATAGAAGATAAGGATATGACACAAAGATTAATGAATGAAAGAATTGTATCTCATGTGATTGAGTGACGATATTACGTGGTAGTAGCTCATTTTTTGAGACTGAAGAGCGTGGTGGTTAGGCCGGTGCTACTCTCTCACAGGTGTCAGAAAAATGCAATAGTAAAATATTAATAAATTATATACAAGTATATAAAAGCTGCCATTCACCATAATTATTATGAAATCTGTAGAAGTTACATGAATTATGCTAGGTTTTATGTTTTACCTTATGTAGATACATATATATTTGTTAGCTATGTAGATACATATCCTTTAATTTTCAAATGAGATTACATAGCTATATCCATTACATATCATGAAGGTAGGACACACATGCATTATAGACAAAGTGGAGTCTACAGTAGACATTGATTATGTACATACATATTTTTCAAGGTGCATAGATACATTTTTTTAACTTCTAAAATGAGATAACAATAATAATAATAATGATAATTTATCAATTATAGCTATATCTATAGTGGAGGTTCAATCCATTTCTTGTCATGACGGAACGACATACGTGTATTTTTGAAAAAAAATATAGTCTATGGTTGACATGAACTATGTAGATTTATATTTTATCAGGTATGTGGATATATCTTTCAACTCTTTAAATGATACTCTAAATTTATGTAAGATACATTCCTATACTTCAATTGAGGTGAGAAATGTTAAGTATCATCAAGTACAACTCCACAAAATTTCTTTAGTATTTTCATATGAGACCTCAAGTGCGATGTTCAAGTCAAGATTAAACTAGGCTCGAATTACAAAAAACAAGATGATCTTTAGAGAATAAATCTACTTTGCACTTTTAAAGCAGTCTTCTTTCTAATTTTTTAATACACTTAACTTTAGTCTTGTCTCTTTCTAACCTCGGCTAGTTCTCCACTTTCATCTTTAGCCGGCCTTTTGCTTATCAAAAGAAGAAACTAAAAACATTAGAAGAGTAAATCAACTTTATTTCTATTATTTCTTCAACATACATTGATAAAATAACATAAGACTGATCAAACACCTACTGTAACCACCTAATGGAATATCTTCCACATCCCATATGACTGAAGCAATTCAATTTGGTCCTCCACCATTGATAAGTTTGCCATCTCAAGCACATCAATTGTGACAACAAGGTTACAATTGCCATCGTTGCAGCAACCAGAAAAACACTGTATCACCAAACAAATAGACTATATATGAGGCAAAAAGCATATGAAAACCCTAGTAAAAAGCTCGATGACCTGCACAATTGATGACGATGCCATCTCATCCCGACACCATGGCTAGACCACAAGCAAAGGCGAGAAAAAAGGTCCGGCATATCATAAAAGCAAATTCAAGGACCATAACTATAACTCCTATTGCCACACCCAAGCGTATTTGTTTATTCTTACCATCTAAATATGCAAAGTGGAGTAACGTCCCCACAAAAATCTACATAAAATAAATTCACAAATAATAAAAATACTTACTAAATAAATATATATTAGAATTAAGCATTATCATATCGTAGCTGAGTAAAGAAAACAACACGACAAGACACAAGAATAATCTTTCACCGTTGAGATCCCATGAAAATGTGAGATAACTACTCAGCTATGGTTTCACTTAAAATAAGGCAAAATGCCTGAAAGTATGTCATAATATCATATGGGTATATATACATACATGATAAGTATGGTACTATACATATTTAAGTCCATCAGAGGGACAACAAGTACTTTGACAATTGATAATATCAGTCATGCCCAAAATTTTCTCATATTAGAAAGTGATATTTAAAAATCTCCCTAAATCGTAGTATCATGGGAACTAACGTTCAATAGAAAAGAAATAGGTATTAGTGCAAGGGACATTACACTGAACATGGAGAAAGATATCTACAAAGTCCCTAACCTCACAATGATTTAAAATTAGATTTACCGCACTTGTTAGTGATAGACCAATGACAGTAACAAGGCATGGACAAACTGAAACGAATCATTTTCTTCCGGAAGATTTTGGAGGAGAAGATCAACTACATTGATCATCACTGGCTATTGCACCACCTGATCAACTATAATACTTGTGCTAGGATTATCTCTCAACGTAATTTCATATTGTTTTCTCTTCTTCTTCTTCTATGGTGCAGTTATTGATAAGATTGTTATTCGTCCTTTTTGGAATGAAGAAATGCAGGAAGATGAGTGCAATTTTTTCCGAAACACATCAAATAAGGTTATAAAATTGCTACAGTTTTATTATAGACATTGAAAACCGATGAAAGATAAGTAGTTTTTCGTCAAAAATGTCATAAGCCTCCTCTCTAATGTTGTGAGAAATTTTTAGATGATCCATCTTATCATGTGATGTGAAAAAATACAAATCAGATTATGAAAAACAAGTAATTTAGTGTTAATCATCTGAGTAGTCTTAATTATTACTAATTAAAATAATTTAATTTGCTCTTTCTCACCACTTCAATATGAGATAGGACCATCTAATTTTTTTTTTCCAATGTCCGTGTTTTCTGTTTGTTTCTGATTTTGTGAGGAAGAATGATGAAACCAACTCAGAGGTTTTCTTTTACCATTTTTTTCTCGTGAGAATGCTGTCCAGCATGCATACGTACTTTTGACACAATTGATTGACATTGATTAATTCCCATTATAGTCCACTTCCTAAATCATTTAGCCTGGAAGAGACGGATCACTATACGATTTAATTTTATAATATATGAACACTTTGATGATTTGATCCTGACAATTATCCGGTCAAGAAATGGAGTGTCCAAAAGGTTTTCCCACTACTTGGATTTTTTTAATTCACATTTTGACTAATACTTTGATCCGCCGATTGGTGGATTTGGCGGAAAGGGAGGGAAAAAAACAACAGCACAGCTCTAATATAAGTCTGTCATTTTGTGAAAGATTTGTCATTTTTTGAAACCTTTGCTCTTTTTTGAAAAATTTGCCAGTTTTTAAAATTATGTGCTACAAATTTTAGTTTGACTTTTTAAAGTGATTAACGGTATTGCAAAGGTCGGTAACAGGAGAGTTAATAGTGTCTAGCGAATCAATTTTTTAAGATTTTAAAAATCAAATTAAAACTTATATAACTTAATATAAAAAATGGAAGATGTTTAAGACTTCTCCTGTTGTTTTCTCACATGCAAAGTGAAGTAGATCTTCGCATGGTGGTTACTACGACGTTAATGTTTACCAATGTGACATTTGTCATGTTAACAGAATTTGAGACAACTAAATCAAAATTTAAAAATGCATTGGAATATATAAACAAATAAAGAAGTGTCGAAAAAAAATTCAAAGATAAATTAAAGATAATTAAAATTTAGAACAATAAGAAAAAATATAATAAAATCTAATATTCAAAACAATCAAAGAAAACAAAACAAACTAGAAAAAGAATAAAATTTTAAAATAATCTGAAATGAGGATGTTTTTTGCAGATCCCCATTTTTCCGACAATAATGTGGTCACAAGAGGAAACTAGATGTAAATGCAGAAACCTTAAGGAAGCAAGCGCCTATCCTAATCAGCAAGAGGGTTGAAAGCTGTAACATAGGTATAAAGAAGGCATAAAAGGATCAAACCTCCCTTAAGGTGTCTGTAAATGACGTTAATTTTTTTTCAATTTTAAAATATATGTGCATGTTTTGGTTTTGGGTAGATGAAGGTAAGCCCAGTGGACCATTAAACCTTGGAGCCCATGAGCTCATATGCCTCAAATCATTCATTCGTTTAAGTTAATTAGCCCACCTCAATATATTTCCCCCTTTTTTTTTGTCGAAAAACATAACAGAGATGGACGGAAATAGAGCAGGAACGGGAAGGATAGGATAGAAAGTGGGGTTTATATGGATGAACCAATCAAGCTTGTAGGATCAAATTCAAGGTAATTAGCTACCTTTCCAAAGAAACTTACTTCTTTGTATCATATTTTCCTTGTCTAATTAATTTCATCTTCTTTACTTCGATGGATTGAATTAAGACTCTATTTTAGGAGTAGTTGAATTGTTAAAATCTTCTAAAGTGTAATATATAATATTTAGTAAACTTAGTAAAGATATGTTATTTAGTATTCCTTCTTGTTTTGGGTTTTCCATGAAAAAGGGGCCGACATGGAGATTGTTATGCTCGATTTGAAGAAGGGTTAAGTTTTGGTTAGTGGAGTCAAACTTTATAATTGTTCCGTGTATAAATTTTGAGTTTGGCTCTATTTAAATTGACTTGGGCTAAACATTGCAAGTTGATTTTGATTTATTCCTATGATTATTAGTTATAGAATTTTGTTGAGAAATGATCCTTTAAAGTCTTATTTGGAGAAGTTGGATTTAAGTGCTTTGTCTTGTAAATTTTAGCTATGGCTAATTGATATAAATTTTTTTATTGATTGAGTTAATTAGTTGGGAGATTATGAGGTCCAATACTAGTATTCCCTTACATCCATAGTTATATGGCTAATTGATATAAATTTTCAATAATTAAGATGACAACTCTGGCAAAAAAAAAATTAAGAAGACAACTTTCCCGAGTTGAAGTCTTCCGTGATGAAGTGTATTAAGCATTAATCATTTTTTCTTGTTACACGGAAGATTTCACTTTCCCTTTCTCTTCTGATGATAGGCACCGAGGAGATTACACCTCTACACCCACAAGGAACGATTCCGTAAACGGACCTCAGGAGATGTAGGGGTGGCAATTCGAGCTAATAAACATGTAAGAAGGGGTACGATAAAATAATTCTTGAACATGGCACGCCATCTTATCGAGCCAATTTTACTTAACATGTTATCACTATAATCCTTTTTTCCAAATGTTTTTTTTTTATATGTTTTATTTAAGAAAAACATTCTTATAGTTTTATTTAATTTTTATGAACTATCGGGCAGTATTGAATCTAATGTATCCTGCAAGATTCGACCCAATAAGAAGGGCTCTATAATCCTTGGTTCAAGCACAATCTTGTCGTGCTTGCGAGTGTCGCGCTATTGGGTTAGATCTAGAATTACCACCCCCAAAGAAAAGAGAGTTAATATAGCAAATTTTAAAAGTGTGAAAGTTTTTGGATCCTTCTAAAAATTTTGTAGGAGTAGGACTATCAATTATGCTTCTTACTCACTGAATTAGTTAATATCTGAAGTATGAATGTCAAATTCTAATCTATCAAGAAAAAGCCTCGGCATGTATTAATGCTTGTAATTTTCTTGCTCAACTCAAAGTTGTAGTATCTTTGAAGAGGGAGGGGGAAAAAAAAAGAATGAAGCTAAAAGGAAAAAGTAAAAGGGTAAAGGAAAAAAGAATGGTAATGACAACGTATAAGGATGTACCTGGGATCGTGGATTGGAATAAGTTGGTTTATTTGTCTCTTAGTTGTAGAGTTAAAGCCCACTGGACCCTTTTCCGTTACAGAGCCCACGCGCGTTGTCTTGCTTGCTACTTGGAGAAATTCTTAAACGTTGATTCCTTATCACGTAACGTCAGAAAATATTAATTAGATTATGATAAATAAATAACTTAGAACTGAACTCTATCTGAAACCTGTAAAATACCATAGGTTATGGGATCCTCTTGAAATGTGTTTATTAATTTTCTTTTGTCTCTATAATTCAGATTATTTTTAACATATTTAATCATTATAAAGTGATCGCATTCAAATAATTCCGATAATTATTACTATTTTATATAGTTTTCTTATCATAATCAAATATATTATAATTTAAAGTATATTTAATCATTACTTTTTACTCAATATTAAGTTATAATGATATTTTAGATGTGATAAACTCATCAAAAAATGCATAATGACAGTGTTAAGTGAAAGTTCATCGAGCTAGGAATACAACACTTTGAACGGTTTGAGGATTGGAATTCAAACGAGGAAATTCTGAACGATTAAAATTAACCATGTGAATCAGTTAAAAGATTCCGGATATACTGTATATCAAAACCGGAACCGGAACCGATCTGTTCCTCAATTTATTACCTAACCCACTCTAATTTTATTGAGATTTACTCAGCTCTTACCCAATATGATAGGTTGCTACTGGTTATGGGTTATCTTATACCCATGCACACAATGCTGGCAAGGTGGTAAGGCAGCCAAAATATTTAATTAACGTGGGCATGGTGCATGTTACGGTAGATTAGGTCAATCTTCTTGATAATGTTCATACTTATTATCCCGATTAAAAATGCCTAGCAAATATAAGATATTTACGCTCCATATGTAATCTGATATTTTTAGATGGGATATATACCCATTTATTGAGATTCAGTAAAAATTTAACATATGAGAATACTTTTTTTATTATGATAATTTCACGAATAAATTAGACCAAATGAAAGAATTGGAGGTGACATTTTTTGTTCTAAATGTACAGGAGCAAGTTCAAAGGCATTGAAATTGAAATTGAAATGATACCCACAAAAAGGAAGGAAGAGTAAAGAGAGGCTCCCAATTCTGAAATGGAGTTATGGATCAAGAACGTGTTGGAAGGGACACGTAGCTAGAAAGAAAAGTGAGAAACAAGACAAACAGTGCATTATTTTCCAGTACGCCAGCAAATGAGTTCGAACTTCTTGGAGGACGGTATCTGGGGATTAATGGCGGGCCCCAGGCCGTACAATACACCGTCCGGTGGACTAGTCGGGAATTGTTGTCTCTCCGGTGGCCGGCCCGGACACCATCGATATAAAAAAAAAAAAAGAGATTCATAAGAGGAAGGGGTGAATAAAGAGATAGAAAATTTTATCGACAGAAATTGAGCATGAAATCTCTTGATTTTAGATTTAGGAGGACATGAATTGCATCAATCCCTGTTTCTCGGCGATAGTTTCCTTGCCCTCTTTTTAGCTTACTTTGGGTTTAATATTCCAAAGGAAAAAAAAAAAAGTGTGTTCTTCTTAGTCACTTTCGCCTCTTCCCATGGCCCCAATATCTTTTAATTTCCTCAATACCTTTATCTTTAGGGTTAATGAGCTAAGTTAGCACTCCTCCTCTCTTATCTTACATATCTAACACCACTTTATAATAAATTTGGAAAATAGCACCAAGTTAGGGTGAATGTCAATTTTACCCTTATATGGTCCTTCAAGAAGCATTCTTCTCTTCAAAAAATTTCAAATTCCCTCCTTTTCTGTCATTCCCTCCCATTCTCTCTGAAAAAAAAAACCCATTTTCTCCCCGCCTTTGGCCATCAGCGTCCAACATCGACAGCCCTCGGGCTCTCTCAATCTCTCCCTTCCCTCCACCATCCTCTCTATTCTCTCCATGGCCGTCTGTCCCCTTCCCTTCTCCTTC